>JAJAGP010006148.1:0-24617 GCA_025084515.1 Ancistrus triradiatus | reverse complement strand
TATATATATATATATATATATATATATATTGGCAAATAATATATCGGCCACCGATATATCGTGCATTACTAATTGGTATAGTGCTTGGAAACCTAAGGGATTTGGGACGTTTAAAGATATGTGTAGGGCTTTCCACAAACACAACTGATACAAAAAGATGCTTGCCTTAGGGCACCATAACAGGGTCTCATTTTCAATTTATGATAGCACTTAGTTATTTAAATGACTAGTTATTAAAATTATTTTAATTGCAGGAGACTAAAGTTTTTTTTGTTTAAAAGCTTATACAAGAAATGCGCATTGTTATGCATAGTTTACACTAAATAAATGAGGAAATTAGAAAGGAATTCCTAGAATCAAGATGAGTTTGAAAGAGAACCATATCACATGTAACTATGAAAGTGACATTTCAGCAGAAAAAAAAACCCACAAATTGAGTCGTGTTTCCATCCCCTGCAGTTATGTGAAGAAACTTTAGATGACGTAGCCTACCACGATTAGGGGTGGCATCGAAACAAGTGAAAATGGAGTAATTTCATTTTCTTTTAGTGGTATAGTCTTTACAGCCAATTACAATTTTTGGCTGTGTTTTTTAACTACTAACGAGTATTTTAATAATCGATGAATTGGATTAAAAAAAAAAAAACATTTCCATGTCTTTATTCAGAAATATAACATTGAATAACAGAGCAAATAAGTGATAATTGAATAATAATAAATTTAATTTATTAATAAATTAAAATAACAAATTAAATAATAGTGTGTACTGTATACTTGTATTTATTCTATTTTTTCCTTCTTGGTGCCGTAACAAGATAATTTCCCCCTGTGGGATAATAAAAGGCTATCTTATCTTTTCTTATCTTAATAAAGAAGAAAAAGTGGATCTCTGATGCAAACACTACATACAAACTCATTCACGCTCTTTCTTTAGGAACTTTGCATTGCAATGCAAAAATGTTAGCATGTCAACATGCTCTTAGACATGCTTTTAGAGACTATATTTCCTGCCGCAGAAAACAGATGCTCAGACAGTGTTGAAGCACCAGGAATGCATAAATAGGACTTGGCTAGCCTGGCCAATATAGGATATCTCTCTGTTAACTCCATCACTGTCATTATCCAGCTAACAAGCAAAAACAGCATCAACCGTGCTGCATCCGTTTGCATAGTGTGAGGGCGCCGTTACGTTTCCTCATTTCAAAACGGAACAAACTCGGGATATTGTGGTGACTTACGCTGTTCGTGAGCTCCCTTCATCCTCATCGGTGACTCCGACATGTTTCCGTTTCGAGGGCTGTATCAGCACCGGGGTGCTCCCATACCAGGTCAGATAACTTTTGCAAAGCTTGCATGTTACACATTGTTTAGTTGTGTGAAGCGTGAAGTGCTCCCACACTTTTGAGGACTTAAGCCGAACCTTCTTCTCTGCACCGGTCATGTTTCATTTGTAGAATTTATTTAATTCTTAACACTAACGTACTTTGAATGTTCCGCCTCCGCGCCGGCTTCTCCTCGCTCCGTTCAATCGCTCGTATTTTTTTCCCGCATTGAGGAAGTGCCGCAAGGAACGTAAGCGGATATGGCAAGGGGAGGGAAACATAAATCATGCGACACAACGAATCGATAATGAAATTCGTTGTCGACAGTTTTAATAATCGATTATTATCGATTTTACCGATTCGTTGTTGCAACCCTAGTTCGGAGACTTCGGGCAGGTGGCCCAAATAATGAGGGCTGAACTGTATTGTTTGCCTGCGTTGTTGCTGGTTTTGTTTTGGTTTTGGTCTGATCAGGTGACTTAAAGCTTGATACAATATTGTTTGTTCGGAAAACCAGTTTCCATCACCTTTTATCGCATTTTGGCTTTAGCGATATTCGAACTTTCCCACCTTGAATTTGGGACTTTTTCCATGCAGAGTTTTTCTTTGTGCATTTTCGATGTTTGCAAAAATTTGGTGAATGGAAAAGATTTGATTCTCAAGATTCGATTTGACTTCTGATTTTCTCACGATTATCGATTTTCATGTGTAAACAATGCAAAACAAACAAAAATTCTTTAGTCTTTCTGGCACTGTGGTAGCCTAGCGGTTAAGGTGCTGAACTCTGGACCAGAAGAGTCCAAATCCCTGGGTTAAAATCCCACCTCTGCCAAGCTGCCACTGTTGAGTCCTTGAGCAAGACCCTTAACCCACAATTGCTTGGATTGTAAGACTGTACCAATTGTAAGTCGCTCTGGATAAGGGCGTCTGCTAAATGCTGTAAATGTAGTCCCCTGCAACTAATGTGAACAAAGCTTAATGAGGCTTAATGTCCTAATACAATGATCTAGGAAAACCCAAACTTCTCTCAGTTACTGCTGGTGATAAGTACTCTATAAACATTTACTGCTGAAATGATGAACCTCTGATTCAAAAGGAAAGTAATCCTTTTTATGTGAAGCTTTTTCTTCCCATTGAAACCTATTATTGTCATTCTCGACAAGCCTTCTGGAACGAATTAATGACGAGAACCGAGAGGGACCACTGTAATAGGTTTAAACGATGCACTAGTGGTGTTGTACTGTACAGGTGCTCCCTGATTTACAGAAGTTAAACGTATCATGATTGTATTATGAGCCGATTTGTTTCGTATAGTCTATACTGTATCATAGCAGAGCCTGTTACACATTAACACTCAAGCTGTTTCCATCCCGCCATACCTGGGCCACACCAGAGGGCAGGAACCCTCACCCTCCTCTGGTTATCTGGGGACAAAGTGTCGCCAAGGACTTTCCTGCTTAGACTCAAGATCCTAGAGTGACTCTGAATATTGGATTACTTAATGCCGATGTGCATATTTTACATTTTGCTTGAACTATGACTCCATGACTTGTTAGTTTAGATAACTTAGTTTCATTCTTAGATTTATCATCTACGCCGCCCTAGGAGGTGGGGTCCCTTTTTGAGTCTTGGTCCTCCCAAGGTTTCTTCCTCATAACACTTAGGGAGTTTTTCCTTGCCACTGTCGCCCTAGTCTTGCTCAATTAGGGATTGGACGTAGATATTGGGAGACAATCTAAAATTGTAAAGTTGCTTTGAGACAATGCTCCATTGTAAAAAGCGCTATATAAATAGATCTGACTTGACTTGACTTGACATTGACCTACAGTTGGTTCAAAATCAATAACACAAAGCTTGTGTTATAATAAAGTGTTAAAAACTCATGTCATTTTATGAGTAATGGACTGAAAGCCAGGAGGATTCAGTTCCAGTTTTCCTTTTGCTTGGCTGTCATTACTAACCTTTTTAGGACCCATGCAGATTTATTTGCATTAAGAAAACTGTACTGTAGATGTACAAATAAAGAAAAACACAATAAACACAGCACAGATCTTCACTGAGAAGCAGCTATTGTGAATCTGAATCACTGGATCACTGTGTTCTGAATCGTGAATCACGAATCGGGTTTCGGCTGAAACGAGTCACGTCAGGCACACTTGAGCCTTACATGTTTGCTAAGTGGAAGTGCTCGTCTTCCCTGCAGACTATTGGCTAAATCAGATCGCAGGTCTTGCGATGTGAATATCGGTCCATTTGCTAGTAGATGGAATGCATTGTTCCTGTAAGCCAAGGAGATGAGCTGCTCTTAGGACAGCTTTACAGGACGGCTTTTCCCTGTAGGTCTTATTTCACTCCTCAGCAGAGACTGGTAATAAGCACAGTCTACAGGTAGTATGGGGAAACTGATTTTGATGAGTCATCTCTGTACTGACTAGCAGACCAAAATGCATCCCATAGTATAACTCAGCAACAAGACCACCAAGAGCATATCTGACATTTATACAGGTATGTGCTGTTTAATGACCATCTGATCAATGGATGTTCGCTTTAGCAGCTTAAAAATGACTAAATAATAATAAGAAATCTATCTATAGTAGGAATCTGTCTTTAACTTCGGGTGTTGTGGCTGTAAACAGCTGGTCACTTCAACAGTCAGTCAACACTGCAGATCCATGAGCAGAGGCGGGAGTTCGAATTTGAGTGGAAGTACCAAGCAAATTTTTCCCATAAGGAATAATGTAATTTGAACGAATGCGTAAGGCATTACATGCATTAATGGAGTTGTTTTGTACAGGTGCTCCCTGATTTATGATGGGGATACGTTCAGATAAATCCATCATAAGTTAAATCTGTCATGAACTGAGGAGTTTAATATAGTCTGTACTGTAGAATAGTGGACCCTATTACACATTAACACTTACATTAACCTACATTTGGCCAAAATCATTAATACAAACCTTTTTTTATAAGAAAGTGTTGAAAATCTCATGTAGTTTGGTGAGTAATGGATTGAAAGTGAAAAGTAAAAGCAAAACACTTGCTCTATTGGTGAACTAAGGGCTCTAGCATAGCTGCTACTGCTAACAGCTCAGCCTAAAAGCCAGTTTTCCTTTCGGTTGGCTGTCATTACTAACTTTTTTAGGACCCGTGGAGACTTATTTGCACTAAGAATTAGGGCTGCAACTAACGATTATTTTAATAATCGATTAATCGGTCGATTGTTTTTTCGATTAATTGATGAATCGGATTATTCAGAAATATAACATTAAATAACAGAGCAAATAAGTGCTTACAATAAATGAATAATAATAATAATTACATTCATTAATAAATTAAAATAACAAATTAAATAATAAAGAAAAATAAGTGCATCTCTGATGCAAACACTACATACAAACTCATTCACTCCCTTTCTTTAGGAACTTTGCATTGCAATCCAAAAATGTTATCATGTCAACATGCTCCTGGCTAAAGCTGGCTCTCTTTTTTAGAGACTATATCCCTGTCCACATGAACACGGGTATTTTTTAAAACGTAGATTTTTCTATGCGTTTTTGACCGTTCGTCCACACGAAAACGGACTTTTTTTTGCAAAACTCTTTCCAGGGGAAAGATTTTCAGAAACTCTGTTTTCAGCGTTGTCGTTGGACTGGGGAAAGGAAACGGAGTTAGTCATGGTGGTTGTAACGTCAATTTGTGCGCCGTTATCCTCTCCTTTGTTTACATGAGCTGATTTTGTGCAATAGCGGACGTAGCCAAAATAGTTGCCAGCTGTAACACCTGCTGACCGAACTTGTTTTACAAATCTACAAATAAAATGTACAATTATTACTTTTTCATTACACACTGAAGAAAGAGGCGTCAGAATGCGCTTACGGAGGTCACTACCATATCCATCACACCCACGAAGCAGTTCCCGCCCCCAGCTGTCAGCCGGTTTGGGACGAGACCCCGTCGGACCTCTCTTGGTGGGATAGCTTTCAAAACGAAGTGGTTGTGAAGAAGAAGAATGGCGAGAAAATGTTCGTATGCATAGGACGTTGTTGTTGTCGCTGAGTGAGCTGCTGCTTCGCCGGCACATAGGACTGCTGGTTTGGCACTGCTCTTGACAGCGACTGTGTGCGTTTTTGCGTTTTCATGTGGGACGAAGTTTTTTGTTTTTAAACAGTGCTTGTGTGGACGCGATTGTTTTTTTATAAACGAATTTGAAAACCCCCGTTTTTAGAAAAAAATACCCGTGTACGTGTGGACATAGCCTTAATGCTAACTTATTTTTGAGAGAGATCCACGTCCGCGCCGGCTCGGCCTCGCTCCGTTCAATCGCTCGTGTTTTTTTTTCCAGCGCTGACCGGGACTGTGGTAGCCTAGTGGTTAAGGTACTGGACTATGGAAGGTCCCAGGGTTCAAATCCCACCCTCTGCCAAGCTGCCACTGTGGGTCCTTGAGCAAGGCCCTTAACCCACAGTTTGCTTGGATTGTAAGACTGTACCAATTGTAAGTCGCTCTGGATAAGGGCGCGTTGCTAATGCTGTAAATGTAAAGGGTAATAATGTGTAAATACAGCTAGAAAAAATGTATTTATTTTAATTTTCATGGAAGTAATGTGACAAAAGCTAAGGATTTGGACAGGGTAATGCTGTTTTTTTTTTTATAGGCACTGTAAGAGTGGGAAAAATATATAATTAAATGCCAGTGATGACACGGTCGAATGGAGTAATAATTTAGAATGAATAAAAAGCAGAACTGTAAGTCAGTGCAGGCAAAAAAATGCAGACTGTGTGGCTGGATGACCATGGCAACATCAAAGAAATAAAAGTCGGAAAGGTTTATACTTGTGCCTTGTTCATGTTGGATTAGTAAGAGGTGTGTGGTTTGTGATGTCACCAGTACAGCTTGTCTCACTGTAATGCCAAGGGTCTACCAATTACTTAGGTGGATCATAGCATTGGGTCTGCTATCACTTATAAGTGCGCACAGTTTCTGTTGGAGCCCACAGTAGAGTTGAGTTGGCATTTGTCCAGAGCTTGTGGAGAGGTCCTTCTGACTCAATTTGTTCTCAATGTATCAGTGGTGAATGTGCTGAAGGCAGCCTTGGCGTTCTTGGATTGTAATGTGGAGGCAGAGATCAATTGGGCGATCAGTCAGACACAAACCTGAACTGAGGTTTCAGCAGTTTCTCTCATCAAGTACCAAGTGTTCACTTCTTTTGATTGTGGAAACTTGGCAGAAATCAGCACAGGGTCAGCCAGTGCCAGACTCGAAAACAAACAAGCACTAGAATCAGCGACTCCAGATGGATTTGGGATTATTCACTTTGTTGTGTTTGGTGATGAATAAGCAGTTCCCTTGCCTTGCTAGGTAAGTTGTCAAGAGAATGTCTTGCGGTGTGACCTCATTTCACACACCATCAAGAATGGGTTCCCTGGCGGCGTCTTAAAATAAATTTCGAATTTGTCCTTGTCATGTAACTGAAGTGGAGCAAGGTAATGGAGCTTATTTTGAAATCAATCAGTTTCTTAAGTTTAAGTCATGGTTTACAAATACAAAACATCTACAGTTATCAGTACATTTCAAACAGAATACAGTCTAAACTCATTGTCTTGCCCATGTCTGTTTCATGGCTGTTTTTGGCCAGAAGCGAGTTTGGTGACCTAACGAGGTTACAAAAAAACAGTACAGTTTCTATTCATTTACGCAGATTTGAGAAATAGTCTGAGTCTTTATGTAACGTGAAGCCCATCACAGATCAAGACCAAGCATGAGCTCCCAGCTGAGGAGAGAGAGCAGCAAAGGCAGTCAGTAGAATTAAAGTGACACCTACTAACCAGTCTGAAAACTTGCCGGTTTAGCGGGGTAGGATTTAATTACTGGCAAGACATTTGTCACGATTCAAAAATGGCAAGGGCGAGAGCCGAGTTTGGCGGTTTTATGAGGTAATGTGCACGGAGGGAAATCCGTTCTGCCATCACAGGTGGTGAGATAACGAGGTCAGACAGTAATTATATATATTAATTACAAATTCATAAAACAGTCAATCACAACACTGCTCTGATATTTTACTACATTATGAAAAACAAATAAAGGATTAACAATAAAGCTCTTTGTGGTTTGATGACCGCATTACTTTGTGTGAAGCAGGGAAGCAGGACCTTAACCGAAATGGATGTTGACTAGACATTACCATAGACACATAGTCTGTTTATACAACTGTAATGTAAATATAAGGGGTATTTTCTCAAGAAACCTGAGTGCAAACAATGCCTCAGAGATACCGCTGAAACTGAGTGGAACGCTACCATCTACACAGCATGCAAAGCCTAAATTGCTAAAGATGTCGCTCCCTCCAGGAAATAAACAACGCTGTTTGCACTTATTGCACTTCAAAGTCATCAAATCCACCATCGAACTGTTCAAATACTTGACAATGTACAGAACACGTACACACACACACACACTGTAGAACCAACTTATGAAAGTGCACGATGAAATACATGAATAAGCATACCTCGCTGGCTGCACACAACCAAGAGGGAATGAGTACACATGAATTACTTGAGACCATACAATATCAGCTTATAAACACTTTAAACCTTTACGTTTTACATTTCACGGGTCTTCTTGACAAGGAGAATTCCGACACCTAAAATTGACTGTATCATAGCTCCTAATTACGCAAGTAGTTAATGCCGAGTAAATCGATATGAATGGAAATAAATTCAGTAACAACAATGTAAGCAAAACCTCATATTATAACATTAATAATATTTATGGCAGTTAGAATACACAAAGGGTAAACCTTTTTTAAACTGCAACATCCAAAGTTAAAAGTCAGATTTTAATTACTATTATACCACAGTTAGTTCCGACCCTGCAATCTGATTGGCTGAGGGTCGATTTTCTCATGACTTTATTGACGAAAACGGCACTCTGACTGACACTCTATAAGTATTCCTCCGCAGCATACACACGTAACCTAGCAACGATGCCCGCCCTCAAAAACGGCCAAGTTATAAAGAGTAAAACACGAAATGAAAGCTGTAATTAGTTATAAAATCTATTGGTTTTGAAAACGATTTAAATTTGGAAGATGAAGCTATTAATGACCAACCTGAGCCAAAGGATTGTCACCTTTAGGATTTGGAAGCTCTGGAAAAGCGAAATGAAGTCAGTCTTTTAAATCAAATAGAGTCACAGCTCGACTGAAGATCAGTTTTAGTTCCATCAACAAAAATGCTGAATCAGCTTCATCTCTCACAAAGACGTCGTTTGCTGGAGTTACACTCGGCTCTTTCATTAAACCCCATCGGCAGATCCAGAGCTTTGTTCATCTGGCAGGTTTGTTATCTGTAAGTCCAGCTCTAACCCAGAGAAGCTGCTGATGCTCTGTAACCTTACATTTCTGACTGATCAGATTAACATTAAGAGCTTCATCATACTGATTTATAATCACTAATAAAACGGGATCCTAGACTTTGGTTAGAACACCGGGATCTCACTCCGATCTGCTTCAGTCGGTAGAACAGTGGATCTTAGTAACAGCCTGCCTTATAAACCCCGCCCATTTTATTTGCTGAATGTAAATAATGTTTTTTTTTTATAAATTAAAACTTACCAATCGATATAGTTGTGTTTATGGTCTGTATAATAAGTTATTGGTCATTCTGTTCCTCAACTTTAATGACTGAAGGGCTTAGCCATGGGGGAACGATATTTTCTATTTTTCTATTGTTTTTTCTGTCTTCTTTTTCTTAAAATCTAACAATAAATGGCGATAATGGAACTGTAATCGCAATAATACAGTCAGTGATCAGTAGCCTACAGGAATCCCCCAATACCCAGAGATCAGGTTCCGGAAGAGCAAAACTGGGATCGGTGTATGTCTACTAAAAGTATTTTTATATTTATTCATTCATTTAAAACCCTTCTTCCTTATTAAACCTTTCTCTGCTGTTACAGGACTGGGTGTTTCTGACAAGGTTTTGCTTCCTCACCGACTTTGGCAGACTGGACTTTAAATTTCGATACCCCAAGGTAAAATTACTTACCAGACATCCATTGTTTCTTTTCGTTTGTGTTTGAATGAAACTCAAGGTCAGGTTACAGGTTATAGTGTTAATGGAAGGTCTACGTTTCTTTCACTTGCTGTATTTCCCCACGTATTATTAGTACAGTGGCCCAGTGGCGGTACAAATGTAAAGATGACCTCCCATGTATAGCCTTGCTGATGTAAGTCGAGAATATGTATGATTTCTCCAGTTTCTGAATTTCTCTTTTGTTTTTGTTTGTTTTTCCCTCACTCAGTCACACTGTTGTCAGAACATATTGCTGTACTTTGATGAAAGCTCGCAGTGGCCAGCCGTATACAAGAGGCCAGATAAGGTGAGGCAGACGCAGGAGCACGTTCTATCTGTGTACGCGTTTGACGGAGACCTGTAGAGGTGGCTGGGTGGGACGTTGTGTGAGAAACCTGTCTGCTATATGCATGTGTGTCTCTGGAAGATTTTCGTCTCTGACCAAAACACTCAGACTTAATATACAGTGGGGCAAAAAAGTATTTAGTCAGCCACTGATTGTGCAAGTTCTCCTACTTAGAAAGATGAGAGAGGTCTGTAATTTTCATCATAGATACACTTCAACTATGAGAGACAAAATGAGAAAAAAAATCCAGGAAATCACATTGTAGGATTTTTAAAGAATTTAATTGTAAATTATGGTGGAAAATAAGTATATGGTCACCCACAAACAAGCAAGATTTCTGGCTCTCACAGACCTGTAACTTCTTCTTTAAGAAGCTCTTCTGTCCTCCACTCTTTACCTGTATTAATGGCACCTGTTTGACCTTGTTACCTGTATAAAAGACACCTGTCCACAGCCTCAAACAGTCAGACTCCAAACTCAACCATGGCCAAGACCAAAGAGCTGTCGAAGGACACCAGGGAAGAAATTTGTAGACCTGCAGCAGGCTTGGGAAGAGTGAATCTATAATAGGCAAGCAGTTTGTTTGTGAATAAATCAACTGTGGGAGCAACTTGTAAGAAAATGGAAGACATACAAGGCCATTGATAATCTCACTCGATCTGGGGCTCCACGCAAGAATCTCATCCCGTGAGGTCAAAATGATCATGAGAACGATGAGCAAAAATCCCATAACTAATACACAGAGGGACCTGATGAAATGAACCTGCAGAGAGCTGGGACCAAAAGTAAACAAAGGCTATACCATTCAGTAACACACTAACGCCGAGAGGGACTCATATCCTGCAGTGCCAGGCGTGTCCCCCTGCTTAAGCCAGTACATGTCCAGGCCCGTCTGAAGTTTGCCAAGAGAGCATATGGATGATCCAGAAGAGGATTGGGAGAATATCATGTGGTCAGATGAAACCAAAATAGAACTTTCTGGTAAAAACTCAATCGTCATGTTTTGGAGGCAGAAGAATTCTGAGTTGCATTGCACTAACCTTACTGTGAAGCATGGGGGTGGAAAACATCATGCTTGGGGGGATGTTTTTTCTGCAGAGAGGAACAGGACCACTGATGAGTGTTAAGGGAAGAATGAACGGGGCCATGTATCGTGAGATTTTAAGCCAAAACCTCCTTCCATCAGTGAGAGCATTGAAGATGGAACGTGGCTGGGTCTTCCAGCATGACAATGATCCCAAACACACCGCTCCGGCAACGAAGGAGTGGCTCCGTAAAAAGCATTTCAAGGTCCTGGAGTGGCCTAGCCAGTCTCCAGACCTCAACCCCATAGAAAATGTGTGGAGGGAGTTGAAAGTCCATGTTGCCCCAAAACATCACTGCTCTAGAGGAGATCTGCATGGAGGAATGGGCCAAAGTACCAGCTACAGTGTGTGCAAACCTGGTGAAGACTTACAGGAAACGTTTGACCTCTGTCATTGCCAACAAAGGTTATGTTACAAAGTATTGAGTTGGACCAAATTTATTGACCAAATACTTATTTTCCACTATAATTTACAATTAAATTTTTAAAAAATCCTACAATGTGATTTTATGGATTTTTTTCTCATTTTGTCTCTCATAGTTGAAGTGTACCTATGATGAAAATCACAGACCTCTCTCATCTTTCTATGTAGGAGAACTTGCACAGTCAGTGGCTGACTGAATACTTTTTTATAGTGTCTTAAGCCTAGGGCAGGGTAGGGGTGGGCGATGTGGAAAAATGATATCACGATAATTGAAGACATTTTCACGATTCGCAATATTTATCAAAAAGCATAAAAACTAGTATTCAAGTATTAATCCATACTAAATCAAGAGATTTTTGTTCAAAGTGTGCTGCATTTCATCCAATGAACAGAACTTATAATACTCTTTATATTGAAACATGCAGTGTTTTTGTTCTTTAAGCCCTGACGATATCCTCCATATGCCAGGACCAGGCTTAAGGGGATAAGAAAATGAACGAATAAGTGAATGAATTAATGAATGTTGCTCCACAGTGACAGTGATCTGCAAACTGTATTGGAATTCTGTTAAAGAGAGCTTGAAATCGAACTAATTTGACCGTCTGAGACCTAACCACTATATGAAGGTTATGACAAACTTCGGGAGTCAGCTGTCCATGACAGGCTTAAACCAGCCAAATTATCAGCACAAAAACACACTCGGCAAACCTTAATCTGGAAATAGCAGCAGCTGGCAAGACATAACAAATGCTGTCACCAGTTACATTGTGGAAGACCGGTGCCAACTGAAGCAGTTGAGAGAGATGGGTTCAGACACCTATTTGAATATTTTAGACCGAATATTTACAGTGCCACATTGCATGTAAGTATTGTCTAATTATCGCTGTCGATAAAATCCCAGAAAATATAAAGATTTTTTGTTCAATATCGCACACCCAAAAGGTGCCACTTGGTCGGTGCCTTATTGGATGCTATAGTAGGCTTTACTATTCAGGGATTCCTTTCCACTTTATTCTAGGACGTACCTGTGGGGATTTGTTTCCATTAAGCTACAAGATCATTAATGAGAACAGGCACTGCTCTAGAGTGACAAGAATGATTCAGCTGGGGACTGTGGTGGCTTAGGGTTTAAGGCACCGGTCTTTAGACCAGAAGGTCCAGTGAACAAACCTGACCTCTTCCAAGCTGCTACTGTTGGGCCCTTGACCCATAATTGCTTGGATTGTAAGATTGTATAAGTTGTAAGTTGCTCTGGATAAGGGCGTTCTAAATACAAATGTAATGCTATTTTTGTGAGTTAGTATGGCCTACTTGTGTAGCTTAGCTGTCGTTTGATGTCACAATAAGAAATTACATTTACAGTCTTTAACAAATGCCTTTATTAAGAGCGACTTAATACCGAACACTCTTATGAACTTCTTAGTGATTGTCTTAAGAAACTTAGCCATTTTTTCTTAAGAAAGCTTTCATGAATCCGGCTCCAGAGCATAACCACTGGGGCACTAGGGCATTTACAGTGGGGTTGATGGATTTATTGGAATTATGGAGTTCTACAGAAACCGTTTGTTGACATCAGTTAGCAATAGATGTGAGTTAAATAGCCAAACCTGCTAATTACTAATGGTGTTTACCTACTTTTGGCTCTACAGCGTGGTGTTTTGGTGACTTTCATAGCTGTAGACTCCAAAAGGAGTTTTTCCGCTTCCAGAGACACTTTCATCCTTTATAAGAAGCAGTTAAAGTAATCCATTTATCGTACTAAATAACATGATAAACAACGGACAGGAGTTTGGTTTGAGTATGTGTTATGTGTTACAGGACTGCTATCAGAAAGAGGCGGTCCTGCGGCCGGAAAACAATCAAGTCATCAACCTTACCACTCGCTACACCTGGTCTGGATGTGTGGTAAGAGATTGAGGTTCAGCCATTGCCCTGCTTTTGAGATTCTTTAGAGGTGTCAGGGGGTCTGTATAATTGTTTAAACCCTAGGTTGAAGAAGAGGGTGGTGAAGAAATCCTGAGCTGCGTTGGAGGCCGTAGTTTTCGTTCAGTCCGAGAGAGATGGTGGTACATCGTGCTCAGCAAGTGCGGGGTGAGTACTGACTTGAATATAACCACTGTGTGATATATACTGTCCATTTTAAGGATTCAGGATTTTGTTCGGGTACCTGTAACAGGAACAGTTGGGAGAGTTTAGAGAATGCAGATACAAAATTTGCAGTCTTTCTTATATTTACTTTGACTTTCGTTTCATTGCAGACAGTATGAGCCTGAGATATTTCATGTTTTGTCTGGTCAACTGGCTCTGTCTGGTTCAGGCTTCCAACACTTTCCAAAAAAGTTGGGACAGAGCCAATTTAGGGCTAGTAATGAGGTAAAAAACGAACCCTAAGTAATGATGTGATTTGAAACAGGTGATGGTAATCATGATTTGGTACAGAAGAAGTATCCACGAAGGTCTGAGTCTTTGAGGAGCAAAGATGGGCAGAGGATCTCCAGTTTATCAACAGATGTGTTCGAAAATTATTAAATTGCGTAATATCATTAAATTCAAGAATTTCAGTGCATAAAGGGTAAGGGCACAAGCCTAAACTGAAAACTCGTAATCTCTGATCCCTCAGGCAGCATGACATCGAGAACCGTCATTCATTAGCTGATAGAACCACATGGACAAGAGATTACTTTTATCAGGCACTACAATACAGAGTTACATTCACAAATGCCACTTAAAACTTTACTGTGCGAAAAAGAAGCCTCATGTTAACCATGTCCAGAAGTGGCGTCGACTTCTCTTGGCTCTGAGACATCTGGGATGAACCATCACACAGTGGAAATGTGTATTGTGGTCAGATGAATCAGTAGGAATCAGAAGGACTGGCAACCTTTTTTAAATGTGTTGCAGGCCTGAAATGCAGGAATGGATGTTTCTTGACAAATGAAATGAGGTTGACCAGAAAAACATTAGAAATATATTTTGTTCATACTGTCTGCAATGAAATAGAGGTCAAAGTAAATGTAAGACACATTCTGATCGTTTTTTAGATGCATTGTCCATACTGTCCCAACTTTTTCTGATTTTGGGTTGTAAAAGTAATGTAGTTTTGACTGTCTGGCTGCCACAGCACATGTAGTTTGAAAGCCATTAGTGAAGGTTTTCTAAGCTTTAGTCTCAAAGGCATGTCGAGTTGTTTTGTTCTATGCTGTGGGACTAATTCTATCGCCCTGAATGCTGGTTTGGCCAGAGGGCGACTTTAAACTAACACACATTTTGAAGTCTCCTTGCAAATCCATTCCCACAGTAACTTCAAGCAACTAGTTCTGACCAGTTTGTGTTTCCCATTGGAAGCCCCTCCCAAGGTCCCTCATACAATGTTGTGAAAAAGTGTTTGCCCCTTCCTGATTTCCTATTTTTTTGCATGTTTGTCACACTTAAGTGTTTTGGAACATCAAACCAATTAGTACACACAAACTACAGTTTTTAAATGAAGGTGTTTATAATTAAGGGAGAAAAAAATCCAAACCTACATGGCCCTGTGTGAAAAAGTGATTGCCCCCTTGTTAAAACATAACTATGGTTTATCACACCTGAGTTCACTGTCTCTAGCCACACCCAGGCCTGATTATTGCCACACCTGTTCTCAATCAGGACATCACTTAAATAGGACCTGCCTGACAAAGTGAAGACAACCAAAATATCCCTTAAAAGCTGCACATCATGATGCCGATACCAGAAAATCCGGAACAACTGAGAAAGAAAGTTAACTGAGATCTATTCATGTGGAAGGGTTATAAAGCCATTTCTAAGCTTTTGGGACTCCAGAGAAACCACAAGTGACGCCGTTATCCACACAGGGTGGAAGACATGGAACAGTGGTGAACCTTCCCATGAGTGGCCGGCCGACCAAAAATTAACCCCAGGAGTGCAGCATTGGACTCATCCAGAGGTCACAAAAGCCCCCACAACAACATCCCAGAACTGCAGGCGCTCCTTGCTCAGTTAAAAGTCATTGTTCATGTTCCACCATAAGAAGAGACTGGGCAAAATTGGCCTGCATGGATGGCAGAGTTCCAAGAATGAAAACCCCACTGCTGAGCAAAAAGAAACATTAACGCTCGTCTCAATTTGTCCAGAACCATCTTCGGATCCCCAAGACTTTTAAGGAAAAACATTCTGTGGACTGATAGACAAAAGGTGAACTCTTTGGAAAGGTGTGTGTCCCATTACATCTGGTGTAAAGTAACACAGCATTTCAGGAAAAGAACATTATAGCAGCATAATATGGTGGTGGTAGTGTGATGGTCTGGTGCTGTTTCTGCTGCTTCCAGGACCTGGAAGACTTGCTGTGATAAATTGAACTATGAATTCCTGCTGCCTACCCAAAATCCTAAGGAATAATTCCCATCTGTTGGTGACCTCAAGCGAAACGAACTTGGGTTCTGCGCGGACCTGAATCCAAAAACACCAACCAGCAAGTCCACACCTCTGAAGGGCTGAAAAAAACAAAATGGAAGCTTTGGAGTGGGTCTAGTCAAAGTCCCTGACCGGAATCCTATGAGAATTCTGTGGCATGACCTATAAAAGCTGTTCATGATGGCAACCCTACCCTCCACTGTGGCTGAAAGATTAGTGGCCAAAATTTCCTCCACAACGCTGTAAAGACTCATTGCAAGTTATCACAAGACGCTTGGTTCAGTTGTTTGCTTACTAAGGGCGGCCCAACCCGTTATTAGGTTTGGGGGCACTCACTTTTTTTCACACAGGCCTGTAGGTTGGATTCTCCCTTAATAGTAAATACCTCATTTGAAAAACTGCTTTTGTGTTTACTTGTGTTGTCTTGACTAATCTTTAAATTGATTTGATATTCCGAAACCACTTAAGTGGACCAAATGCAAAAAAATAGAAATCAGGAAGGGGGGGCAAAAAAACCTTTTCAACCCACTGTATTGGATATAGCTACGGCTTTGCTGAGTGGAACACAGAGAAGACCTTTTAGTTTGACGTAATTGGTACCAATTACAGCTTTATAATCCATGTAGAGTTCACTACTTGTGTCTTACATCAACGTTTTTGCGTGTTTGAATTGCGCCAAAGAAACACCTGAATGGAAAGTCCAAAATTCGAAAAAAAACACCCAAAGCCATAAAATAATTGTAATAATTCCATTCTTATTATTTGGTTCTTATGATGCACTCTAATCGTGGTAACTCTTCATCATCTAAGTTTCTACGCATAACTGTAGTGTATGGAAACAGACTTAAATTTGCGTTTTTCATTAGCGCTAACATTTTGCGAAAACATCGTATTGAAACTCGGTTATGTGAAGAAGCTATTTTTTCTGCATATACTGTAGCTGTCCTGTAATTAGAGTAATGTGCAGTACACTAGGATTCTGCCCCTAAAGTATTCAGGATACCTTCTGAGGCCGAGCCAAGCCACAGCCTAAGGGCGTGCTCACCTGCGATCAGCAGCCGTATGACAAATCTGTCTGTGCACTGCATGGTGGTCACAATAATCACAGTGCAAATGCCGTATCACCAGGGATTGGCCAGGCAGTCAGTTGTTCCATTTAACGGAACTACCTTCCAGCAAATGCATCGTGCCCAAGAGCCGGACAAGGCACTGGTACTGTACAGCTGTGTGAACTCTCCATGTCATTGCTGACTGGTTGGAGATTGCTTCCAGATTTGTTATAGCGATAAGGGCCGTCGCTGGAAGCAGCAGCTCCTGAATGCCTAGGTCCGAATCCAAAAAGAAATGTCTCCTACTATATTTTACTTGCAAGCCGTAATTCAGGACTTCCTGTTACACTGGGCTATATACAGTACTGTGCAAAAGTCTTAAGCCACCATTAGTTTTGCTGCATATGTTGTGTATGTGTTATATCATTTGCCACATATATTGTCGACAGAGTTCAAACTTGGATTTGTCAGTCTTGTAATATTCTGGTTCACTGATCTTCATTCCAGTCTTTGCGAGCTTAGCCTCTTAGCCTTATCACCCTGTTCCCCTTCTGAAAAAAAGTGATTTCTTGGCTGCTCCTCTTCCAAGAAGACCATTCCTGATCAAGCTTCGGACTGTACAATGGTCAATTCGGCATCCCTGCTAGATGCTGCTATTGCTCAAGTGTAAAGGGAGGTCACACCAAGTACTTGCCACTGCAGCCTATAGAAGCTGCTTTTTTCTGATTTCTTTCAGCTTTTTAATACTGCATACAAATGCCCTGTATTTTCTAATAAGGTTTTATTTTAATAAGGAGACTGACAAATAATTATGTTTGGTCATCATATCATTGCTAGAATAATGCTATGTCTAATCTAATGGTGGCTTAAGACTTTTACACCGTGGTCTATATCTATATATATATTTGGGACATTTGTTTATTTTTGGTTTGATGTTAGGAATGTCACTGTGAATGCTAAGCGAACCAGGACTAAATTGCAACAGTGTATAACACGTAGGAGCACATCCTTAATGTACCTTAGTTAAAAATTGGATTTTTCAAATATTTCAGTGTAAGATTAAGCTAAGGCGCCAGAAGGTGAAAACTCTTTTTACTTATCTTTGCCAGCAGTACCAATAATTGTGGAAGGCATGGTTACTGTACCTGATAAAAACCCCTCAGACTTACCTATGAAGTTATCTATACCTCAGCACCCCATTACCTTTGTGACCTTAGTCTAAGCCAGCCCATGTGCTGCGAATCAGTCGAGGAGCAGGTTAAAGCCCATGGCCATGAAGGTAGCCTCTTTTTGAGCTAGTTCAAAAAACATTTAAAAGACCTCTATATCATCAGTAGTTAATTATGCTCTCAGGTTGTTTGCTCTGCCATCTCTGAAATGTTACGTTCTGTTGATTTGATGTATTGTCTTTGTGCTGTAATTATTGTCGTCTTGTATAAAGGACTATAAAGAAATGTAAACACATTTTCAGAATTGTCATTTCCTCTTAGAGCTTTTAAACATACCGCTATCTGCTGAAAACACAGGCTTAGTATATACTGTACCAGACTGTCATTAGCTACAGTCTTGGTAAATTTAATTTCAGACTAATAACAAAAAAAAGCTGCAACACATCACATTTCCCAACTCAATGCACTTCTTCTGCCCTCTTCTCCAGCCTTTGATTCTGTAATCATTACTGCCTTTTATTCCGTTCTTGATCCCTTTCATGGTCTCACTCAGCCAACTACAGATTTATTTTATCACAGAATATACCATACAGTGCGGCAAAAGTATTTAGTCAGCCACTGATTGCGCAAGTTCTCCTACTTAGAAAGATGAGAGAGGTCTGTAATTTTCATCATAGGTACACTTCAACTATGAGAGACAAAATGAAAAAAAAAAAATCCAGGAAATCACATTGTAGGATTTTTAAAGAAATAATTGTAAATCATGGTGGAAAATAAGTATTTGGTCACCCACAAACAAGCAAAATTTCTGGCTCTCACAGACCTGTAACTTCTTCTTTAAGAAGCTCTTCTGTCCTCCACTCTTTACCTGTATTAATGGCACCTGTTTGACCTCGTTATCTGTATAAAAGACACCTGTCCACAGCCTCAAACAGTCAGACTCCAAACTCAACCATGGCCAAGACCAAAGAGCTGTTGAAGGACACCAGGAAGAAAATTGTAGACCTGCACCAGGCTGGGAAGAGTGAATCTACAATAGGCAAGAGCAGTTCTTGTTGAATAAATCACTAACTGTGGAGCAATTGTAAGAAAATGAAAGACATCAAATCATTGATAATTCCTTCCTTGATCTGGGTTCTAACCAAGATCTCACCCGTGGGGTCACAATGATCAGAGAACGTTGAGCAAAATCCCGAACTAAAAACGGAGACCTGATGATGACCTGCAAAGATCTGGGACCAAAGTCACATAGGCTACCACCATAAACACACACAACCGAGAGGGACTCAGATCTGCATGCCCGGCTTGTCCTCAACTGCTTAAGCCAGTACATTTCCAGAGGCCCGTCTGAAGTTTGCCGAGAGCATATGATGAATCCAGAAGAGGATTGGGAGAATATCATGTGGTCATATGAAACCACAATAGAACTTTTTTGGTCAAAACTCAACTGGTCGAGGTTTGGAGGAAAAAGGTGCTGAGTTTGCATCCCAAGAAACACCATACCTACTGTGAAGCTGGGGTGGAAACATCATGCTTTGGGGCTGATTTTTTCCTGCAGAGGGGACAGTACGACTTGATCCTTGTTAAGGGAAGAATGAACGGGCCAAAATGTATCATGAATTTTCGAAAAAGGCCAAAACCATCCTTCCATCATTGGGTGAGCATTGAAGATGGACCATGGCGGGGTCTTTCCACATGACAATGATCCCAAACACAAAACACACAACAGACCCCGCTCGGGCACACGAAGGAGTGGCTCCGTAAAAGCAATTTCAAGGTCCTGGTGGCCTAGCCAGTCTCCAGACCCTCGACCCCATAGAAAAAATGTGGAGAGAGTTGAAAGTCTGTGTTGCCCCCCCAAAAACATCACGCTTCTAGAGGAGATCTGCATGGAGGATGGCCAACATACAATACGTGTGTGCAAACCTGGTTGAAGACTTACAGGAAACGTTTTGAGCCTCTGTCATTGCCACACAGGTTATATTACAAAGTAGCGAGTGAACTTTTGTTTATTGACCAAATACATATTTTTCACATAATTTACAATTAAATTCTATAGAAATCCTACAATTGATTTAACTGGTTTTTTTTTTCTCATGTTGTCCTCTCATAGTTGAAGTGTAGCTTGATGAAAAATTTCAGACCTCTCCTCATCTTTCCTAAGTAGGAGAACTTGCACAATCAGTGGCGCCAAATACTTTTTTTGCCCCACTGTATATTTTTGACAGTGTTGAAAGAGAAGGTCATCCCCTTCTTTATAAACGCTCACACCTAACCACATTTATTGGTGTTATCGTCTCTGGAGATCATAAATAAGCGGTCCTTGATTTCATTTGGTTTGGGGTAATATGGGTCAAGTCAAAATTATTATAATGTATTATTATAGTTTCACCTTTTAAATAATAAAAAGTCCCAATCGAATGCATGTTGTTGGTTATCATCAGTTGGCTTTTTTTGATTATCTGTTTAAGTTTGAGAGAAGAAAAGAAACCCGATTTATATTTGCTTCCAAAAGTTTATACATTGTCCATTGTTTGAGTTATACCGAATAAATCATAATGATAATAGTTTAAGCTTCTATATGCCTTTCAATGTTTGTTCTTTTACCATATAATGATGAAAATATATTATTATTTATATAACACTTAGGTACCACCATGATATAATGAAAGTGAATTATGAATGGATGCGAATTACAACAAACACTTCATTTTGTTTCCATTCTGTTTTAATTGTGTATGTTATTGTCTCATCTCAGGCACTCTTGGTCCCTCTGTCTTGAACTCGGACTCGAAAATCTTGGTCTTGACTCAGCCTCATCGCTGTTCTCTTTCACATCTTGATATAGGGAGGAGGGTTGCAGTTGGAGTATGAATGAAATTGACCAATGGCAGTCTTTCTGGACCACAAACATTTCTCTGCAGATGAGTTCGGTAAGAGATATATTCAGCAAAAAAAAACAAAAAAGATGTTTGGATAGATTTTTTTGGATGCCTTTCAGACAGTATGAACCTTAAGATAGTTCAGGTTTTATTTTTTTGGTCAGTAATTTCCCCACACATTTGTTGATAAACTGGAGATCTTGCCCACCTGTTCAAGACTCATCTTTTGTGCATACTGCTGTTTGTAAGTACCAAATCATGATTATAATCACTTGTTTGCATCCACCTGTTTTGAACTACACACAAATTATAATTTTACATTATTCAATTTGTCCAATTTCCATTTTTTTTTGTTTATCACACTTTACTTTTTTCTTACCTTGCTGTTCCGTTTCAAGCTTTCTTTAAATTTTTTTTTTTTTGAGTTACTTTTTATTAATCCTGGGTTGTCACTTGTTCAAACACCCTTCTCTCCCGTCCATTTTAATTTGTTTTCCTGAGACTTAGTTGTTTCCTATGTCCCCACTGCCAACTTTTCTATTCTAAAGCCTGTTTTGTTATCTTTTCCCCCTTTTTCTGATTCTTGCCCCCCCCCCCTCCCTTCCCCCCATTTCCCCCCTCCTTTTCCTTATATATCCCCTTACTTGCGTTCCTCGCCCCTCCCAAAGTATTAGATGTTTGGCACCTATTTATCTTTGTCCATTCCCTTCCCAGAGAGTTTTTCCTTTTCTCCCCCCCTCTTTTTCTTCCCCTTTCCTTTTTTTTTTTTCTCCCTTCCTTTTTTCCCCCTTTCTTTTCCCCCACCCCTTTTTTCTTTTTTTTCCCCCCTTTCCCATAATCATTAATCACGTTTCTTCCCCTACATACACCATTTACACACCTACTTTCAATTTTAAATTTACAATACTTTTTTTATTTTTTAAACCTAATTTCATTACTACTTTTCTTCTCACCCTTCTTCTTTGTTTTTTCCCCCCCTTTTTTGTCCCTCCCTCCACCCTTCCCCCCTTTTCCCCCCTCACCCCTTTCCCCCTTATCCTCCTTTCACTTTCAGAGTTCCTCCTGTTCCTCTTCCTCCCCTCTTCCCTTTTTTTACCTTTTTACCACCCAACTCTTACAACTTTTATTATAACTATTTTACGCTTTTACCTATACCTTTATTTTTACATTTACTTTTACCAGCCTGAAATTGCACCCATCCCAACTTATGTTGGACCATGTTGCTGGCCTGAAATGCAGGAACGGATGTTTATTAACAAATGAAATGAAGTTGATCCCACAAAACATTAGATATTGGGTTCATACTGTCTGCAATGATATAAAAGTCAAAATGTAAGGAGCACTGCGTTTTTTTATATATTTGCATTTTCCATACCCACTTTTTCTGATTTGGGGTTGTAATAAAAACATCACTTTAGCAATTGATAGATGCGTCTGGATATAATTTGTGTTTGTATAGCCGTTTTTCTGCTTACTGAACATAAATATGTTCTTCGTCTCTTGCCTTCTAGGAATTTTGGAAACGGACATCACGTTCTTGGTTATATTTGCCACCGTGTTCTCTCTCTCCTGCTATTTTGCATGTGAGTTTCTCTTGCTGTTAGATGAGAGTACACACAAGACTGTTTACATTATTTGCTTGTGCATTTCCCTAATACCACATAAGTGTATAATTAAATATAATATTTCAGTTTGCATGACCTAAAAACCGTGCTTGTTCTGGTCAGAATCGTCAGAGGTAATCCTGACATTATTTGGATGCAGACAGAGGTATATCTGGACAGGTCTTCAGTCCATTGCAGGACTCAGCCGGAGTCACTGTTGCCAGGGGATGATCTCCCTCAACTGGGTTCCTCTCCCTTTGCCACAGCCAGTCAGTGCCTGTGTGGCAGTTGACCTGGCTGGAAGGCACCACTGGGATGCTGAATGCTGAGAGGCACACTGAATGCCTCTCCTTAAAGGATTTCACCATAAACTATAATTGTTTGACATTTAATAAGGTCATAACTCTCTTTGTCTCTCTGCATCATTTTTTTAGATCATTTGAAGGGAAGGCAGCTGCTTCATACGACCTATAAGATGTTTATGACTGCAGCTGGAGTGGAGGGTGAGAAATGCCGCACATACACCCACATATTTTTTAATAACCGCATATAGAGTGAGGGCCAAAAGTCTGAGACCACTGTGTAAATGGTTTCAGCAAGATAATGACCCAAAAACACACCTCGGCACGCTGCAACAACTACTTGACAAAGCAAATAAGAGTGATTACTTGGAGACTTTCCTCCCTTTGTCTCCTCACTTGAAGACAAAGTCAAGTCAAATTTATTTATAGAGTGCTTTTTACAAGGCCTGGATTTTATATTTAAGAATTAAACTATGTTAATTAATTCATATGTTTCTAGTAATATTTTAAATACACAGAAACTAAATATAAAAATAAAAAGAAAGAATACATTTAAATAAAATATAATAAATACAATTAAATCAAATATTATATATACGTGTGTGTATATATATAGGCCATAATAAAGAGAAAATAATATTATGAAGAGTATAATGAAGTAGAGAATATTAAACTATAGAATATAGGATAATAAATAAATGAAATAATAATAAATGAAATAACAAATATTATAGCATAGAGAAGTCAAGCATTCAGCAACATCACAAGATGCTCTTTGGAATATTGTTAAATGACTTTGGGATAACATGGATCATCAGATTTTCACAAACTTGTCAAGTCATCATTTTTATAGCGCTTTTTACAATGAAGCATTGTCTCAAAGCAGCTTTACAATTTTAGATTATCTTCAAAATTATAAGGCCAATCCCAAATTGAGCAAGCCTAGGGCGACAGTGGCCACGAAAGACTCTCTAAATGTTATGAGGAAGAAACCTTGGGAGGACCAAGAATAATTTAAGCTCCTTGGGCAGCTTAAATGTTATATGTAAGAATTAACCAAGATATCTAAATTAAAAGTAAATATTTATGATGGTTATAATACAACAGAGAACATAAAAGCTATAGCATATAAGCCAGTGGTGTAGAGAAAGCACTATCCCGTTACTTGTGGAGTTGGGCGGCTCGGTGCGTAGCACTGCCACCTCACAACAACAAGGTCCTGGGTTACCAGGGTGGAGCGGCCTGGAGTTAGGGTTAGGGTTCCTTTGTGTTTGTAGTCTGCATATCCTCCCTGTCTCTGCAGGGGTTTACTCCGTGTCTCTGCAGGGGTTTACTCCGTGTACTCCCCACAGTCCAAAGATGATACTACCACCACCATGTTTCACAGATGGGATAAGGTTCTGATGGTGGAATGCAGTGTTTTCCTTTTTCCAAACATAATGCTTTTCTTTTAAACCAAAAAGTACTATTTTGGTCTCATAATATTCTTCCAATAGCCTTCTGGCTCGTCCACGTGATCTTTAGCAAACTGCAGACGAGCAGCAATGTTCTTTTTGGAGAGAGGTGGCTTTCTCCTTGTAACCCTGCCATGCACACCATTGTTGTTTAGTGTTCTTCTGATGGTGGATTCATGAACATTAACATTAGCCAATGTGAGAAATGCCTTCAGTTGCTTAGAAGTTAGCCTGGGGTCCTTTGTGATCTCACCAACTATCACACGGCTTGCTCTTGGAGTGATCTTTGTTGGTCGACCACTCCTGGGGAGGGTAACAATGGTCTTGAATTTCCTCCATTTGTACACAATCTGTCTGACTGTGGATTGGTGGAGTCCAAACTCTTTAGAGATGGTTTTGTAACCTTTTCCTGCCTGATGAGCATCAACAACTCGTTTTCTGAGGTCCTCAGAAATCTCCTTTGTTCGTGCCATGATACACTTCCACAAACGTGTTGTGA
>JAJAGP010006147.1:0-24661 GCA_025084515.1 Ancistrus triradiatus | reverse complement strand
ATATATGTGTATGTATGTATGTTTATATATATTTATTTATATATATATATATATATGTGTGTGTGTGTGTGTGTGTGTATATATATATATATATATATATATATATATATATATATATATATATATATATATATATATATATATATAAAACTATAAATTGATCTCGTTTGACATTTTAATAGAAACACTTTAATATACACATACATACATCTACTAAAAGGGTTAGAATATGACGAATACAAGCCTGTGCATATCAACCGCAGAGTGCAGGGCCGTTGGAACAAGAACATGGAGTAACCAAACAAAAACCGACAAAGTGTTGTGATTAAAACGGGCTCAACTGGTTGCAAGATTTATCCCTGGTTCTTATGTACAGTCTATGTTCACGTCTGTTTCATGGCTGTTTTTGGTAATAGGTGAGTTTGACATGCTTGACAAGTTTGACAACAAAACACCAGACAAAGTGACATTCATACCTGATGCTGAAAATATTTGACAAGTTTGACAACAATAAAACCAGACAACGTGACATTCATACTTGATGCCTGCCACATCAGCCTGCCTTTCAGGTGTGACTCACAACCGACACCATGGATCCTCGCCACCCACTGCAAGAGACTCTAGTTGTAGCCCCTGCGAAGGAGAGTAAGACGTTTGAGACTGAAAAGCCAGAATACCACATCTCTATCCAGTAGAGGAACTTGCATGATCTCAAGAACCACAGACACCTAGAGATGCCTCATTTATTCAGTTAAGACGGAGGCTAAATAATGCAGGAGCACACGTTACTTGCTTTCCTGTTTATACTACAGAAGGAACTGTTTCTCTCCTGAAGACATTTTTTGCAGAACTGCTCCTAAAAGAGAACCAAGATGACAGTTGTAGTTATCTGTCAGATTAGCCAGTTTAACCAAGCCTAAGCTAAAACTGTGCAGGCATAAGCTGTGTATTTATAGGGACGTACGTGTAAGCAGTGCATTTTCACATTATCATTTAGGCATTCTAATCTACCATTGCATTAAACAAAACGGGGCTACTGTTCAACATAGTGCACATTTTGTGTGCGAGATGTGAGCGGAAATATAATTTGTGTATAGTGACTCCCAACATGACACTTTAACAAGTCAGTTCATCAGCGTTCTTCTCTGCCCTCCTAAATCAATTCAATTAAGAAGCGGTTAACCAACACTGATGGGGAACTCGGCTGCCTTTGAGATAAATCTAAATGCCAGCACCGAGCTACTACTTATCCAACATCAGTGCCTGACCTCCCAGCCTTGTTCCAAGAAAGCATTGTCAGAAAAGCTGCAGCAACAGCATGCGAGGACAAACTCAATACTAATATCCATGTTTTTTGTATGTAATTTTTGGGTGTCCACAAACTTTTGACTATATACAGGCAGTGTATATTATAGATATACAATAAATCACTAGCACTTCTGACAAGCTATTATTTGGGTGGTGAACCATCATTATTTGGCATTTTCTTTGAAACACCAAGCATGATGCTGCTTGTAGGTGTCAAAGTCAGATTTATTTCTATAGTGCTTTTTACAATGGCGCATTGTCTCAGAGCAGCTTTACAATTTTAGAATTAGGTGTACAGTTAGGGATTATATTTCTCCTCCTCTAGCACGTCAGTGGCAGCTTCTGGTCATTAAACATTGGTTGGTTATTTTTGGCTGGTTTGGCACTGAACCATCTGGGCCAATGGATCATCTGGGACAAATTGTGCAGGAGAGCCAGCTACTGTATCACTACAGTAAAATGTAAATACAATAAAATGTCCAATGACTGTAGATGTAAGGTTCAACATAGGTAAGGTTCGATACTTATAGCTACAAGGGAAATTTGAATTTCATTTGAAATTTGAACCCATACGAGTTCACCAGGTGCAATACTAAGCAGTCTGAACCACCTCAGACCTACAGACCTACTCAGACCTAATATGGTTTTGCTGATTACACGTTGTTCCTTTTGTGTTTAGCATGGTATTCACTTTTTTTTTTTTTTTACATTTTTGGAAGGGCTACTGCCTTTGTCACAATACAATTCAAGCCACTTGAGGTCTCCTTTATGAAGCAAAACACTGACCACTTTTTATTAAAAGCATAACAATCTTTTTTTCTATCAGGAAAAGTCTAAAGAAAGTGAAGAAACTGTTGATGTTTTAATGAATACCTAGTTCTTGTACACTCACTGGCCTCTTCAACTGCATATTAACGCAAATATCTAATCAGCCAATCACATGGCAGCAACTCAATGCATTTACAGCGTTGCTTAAGTTTGTGAACCCTTGAGAATTTTCTGCATAAATATGACCTAAAACAACATCAGATTTTCAGACAAGTCCTAAAAGTAAAGATAAAGAGAACCCAGTTAAACAAATGAGACACAAATATTATACTTGGTCATTTATTTATTGGGGAAAATGATCCAATATTACATATTAGTGAGTGGCAAAAGTATGTGAACCTTTGCATTCAGTATCTGGTGTGACACTAGATAACTGCTCGCTTCAGGTCCTTCCACAACATTTCCATTGGATTAAGGGCAGGACTTTGACTTGGCCATTTCAAAACATGAACTTTATTCTTCTTTTACCATTCTTTGGTAGAATGACTTGTGTGCTTAGGGTCGTTGTCTTGCTGCATGACCCACCTTCTCTTGATATTCAGTTCATGGACAGATGTCCTGACATTTTCCTTTAGAATTCTCTGATATAATTCAGAATTCATTGTTCCATCAATGATGGCAAACCGTCCTGCCCCAGATGCAGCAAAACAGGCCCATGATACTACCATCACCATGTTTCACAAATGGGATAAAGTTCTTATGCTGAAATGCAGTGTTTTCCTTTCTCCAAACATAATGCTTTTCTTTAAACTAAAAACTCCTATTTTGGTCTCATCCATCCACAAAACATTCTTCCAATAGCCTTCCGGCTTGTCCACGTGATCTTTAGCAAACTGCAGATGAGCAGCAATGTTCTTTTTGGAGAGCAGTGGCTTTCTCCTTGCAACCCTGCCATGCACACCATTGTTGTTCAGTGTTCTTCTGATGGTGGACTCATGAACATTAGCATTAACCAATGTGAGAGGCCTTCAGTTGCTTAGAAGTTTCCCTGGGGTCCTTTGTGACCTCGCCAACTATTACACGCCTTGCTCTTAGAGTGATCTTTGTTAGACGACCACTCCTGGGGAGTGACGTGGTTGAATGTTGCATGGTTGTTGGTGCTACACAGGCTGGTCTGAGGATTTCAGAAGCTGATGATCTACTGGGATTTTTACACACAGTCATCTCTAGGGTTTACAGAGAAAAATCCATCGACTGGCAGAAATGCTGTGTTGATGACAGAGGTCAGAGGAGAATGGCCAAGCTGTTTCGAGCTGATAGAAAAGCAACAGCACTTGTTACAACTGAGGTATGCAGAAGAGCATCTCTAAACACGTACCATCTCAAACCTTGAAACAAGCTACAGCAGCTGAAGACCACACCAGGAGCCACTCTTGACAACTAAGAATGTAACTGAGGCACTGGCTTAGCAAAATTGGACAGTAGAAGACTGGGAAAATGTTGCCAGCTCTGGAGTCTCGGCTTCGTCTGCGATGTTTGCGTGGTAGGGTCAGAATTTTGTCATAAACAACATGAAAGAATGGATCCATCCTGCCTTGTGTCAACCACAAATACCAACTGAGCATCGTTTAAATGACACAGAGATATTAGAGTGTTTTTGCTGACCATGTCCATACCTTTAGGAGCACAATGTCACAAAGCTCAAATTATTTCATAATCATTTCATGACAAATCTGCAGCAACTGCGTGATGCTGTCATGTCAAAATGAACCAAAATGTCAGAGGAATGTTTCCAGCACCTT
This sequence comes from Ancistrus triradiatus, assembly GCA_025084515.1. Classification (NCBI taxonomy): domain Eukaryota; kingdom Metazoa; phylum Chordata; class Actinopteri; order Siluriformes; family Loricariidae; genus Ancistrus; species Ancistrus triradiatus. The sequence goes on along the minus strand of JAJAGP010006147.1, from coordinate 20,783 downwards.
GCTGAGTCTGTACTACGAAGACTTAACGCAGTTCTGAAGGCAAAAGGGGGTCCAACTTGGTACTAGCAAAGTGTACCTAATGAAATGGCCAGTGAGTGTATTTTGTGTTATAGTTGACGTTAATATGTTACTGGGTTACACTTTTGTGCATGGAAATGACTCAAAGCGCGGGATTTGCTTTGTTATTTAGGTTAGGGTTCTGGGGGCTAATTTTTCTGGCTATTGTGTAAATCACTAGCGAACAGCAGCAACATGGCACACATGAGACGCTGAGAGGTTGCACCGTGAGGCTGGGCCACATGAAAAACAAACGTCTTTCCGCTTTGCCATCCCCAGTGTTTGTTACTCGAGCAACAGGTTTCTAATGCTTTCAACCACAGCCATTGGTCTGTCGCTAATAAGACAAAGTGCTCGGTCGAGGAAAGGCGATGGTTGAGGCTCTGTGAGTGCACCTACAGTTAGAGGATACTACAGGTAAATCATTAGCTTAGACACTTCCAACGATACTCAGCATCAGTCATACGAGTCTAGCGATTCCAGTGCGCGTTCCGGTAAAATATGGTAAGCATCTGTATTTATAAACACGTTCATAGATTATCAGATAGAAAATGTACCATGAATGTGGTGTCTCTGCGTGTGTAGTTTTTACAGAGTCAAACGTGTTCTTCTGAAATGCCTGAGGAGATCAATACACATCTCTTAAGTATCAAGCCACAACTAATGGTATCGATATATATATATATATATATATAAAATGTCAATACGCATTTGTTTGAAGGCTGTCCATTAAAACAACTAGTGTGTGTGTGTATATGTGTGTGTATAATAAATATATATATGTATGTATGTGTGTTTGTGTGTATGTGTATATATATATATATATATATATATATATATATATATATATATATATGTGTGTGTGTGTGTGTATATATACGCATATATGTGTGTGTATAATAAATATATATATATACATATATGTGTGTGTGTGTGTGTGTGTGTGTGTGTATATATACATATATGTGCATGTATTATATATATATATATATATATAATATATATATATATATATATATATAATATATCTATTACCACCTATCTCTCTCTATCTATATGTATGTATGTTGTGTTGGTGGTCTGTGTGTATCTCGATCTCTATATATATATGTGTGTGTGTGTGTATATCTACGCATATATGTGTGTGTATATCATTCTCTAGAGAGATATAGAGAGATAGGATGTGGTGTGTGGGGATTTTTAAAAAGATAGAAACAGGAGGTGAGAGAGAGAGAGGTAGAGACACATATGATTTGAGAGTATGAGGAGATGAGACACACACTATTATGTATATATACACACCACACATATATATATATATATACACACAAAAAAACAGATATATAGATATTATATCTAATATATATATATATATATATATATATATATATATATATATATACACACACACATTATATTATATTATATATATGTGTGTGTATTTTATATATATATATATATATAATGTGTGTGTGTGTGTGTATATATGTATATATAGTTTATTTGTTATTATTTAGGCATTTTCAGAGAATGAATTGCGACAATGCCTAAAAGTCATAAATGTAATGTAAATAAATGCTTTTCATACTAAATGTTTATGCACCAAAATCATTAGGATTTCCATTTTTAAAAAATGTATTAAACATCAGTACTTTGCTACTTTGGCATTGTCCCCAACTCAGCCTTTAAAACTTCTCTACTACAATAAAATGATAAAAAGTGGTCACTTTTTAAAAATAACTTAAAAATACTCAAAAACTGTGGTAGCCTAGTGGGTAAGGTACTGGACTATGGACCAGAAGGTCCAGGGTTCAAATCCCACCTCTACTAAATTCCCAATACTGGGTCCTTAAACAAGACCCTTAACCCACAATTGTTTGGATTGTAAGATTGCATCAGTTGTAAGGGCATCTGCTAAATAATGTAAGTGTATCATCGCCAGCATTACTGGCATTACTGCAACAGACTATCATTTTTGTAGCGTAATATGTAGGCCAATTGAACTTGCATCTTATACTAGCTGTTTACTATGCAAATAGTAAATATATGCAAATCTTTGACCTGGCATCTTTTTCCTGATAAAATAAAAATGGTCATTACCGCAACAAGTCATTACCAACACATAGCTTTTTACTTTGCTATGCCACTTGGTAAATAAATATAAATTATTTAAAATCTGTATAAGCTCAGTTGTAGCCATCATTAAGTCTTTACTGTAAACGTTGTCTTGACATAATTAAAACAAAATGATTACTAATTCCAAGAGCTCCCAAATGAAGAATCACCCAACTATAATCCTTACTAAAAAGGATGGGAAGTTTACCTGAAATTATCTTTTTAATATTCTGTAATTTCATAGAATCATATGGTCTTTTATTTTGAATGACAATATTACACTTCAGCATGCTCTCCTAATATTACAACTAGATAGTGGAGGGAAAAAAATGTAGCAATCTTACAGACCTGGAAAAAAACAAACAAACAAAAAAGGCCAAACCTAAAATGACAAAATATTAAGCTTTTAATGGTCAGAAAATGAGCAAGAATTAAAGGTGTTTTCACATGTCGTACATTTTAAATGAACCAAACTCAATGAACCTGAGTGAACCTGAAAGCAAACAAACTGCATCTGATCTCTGTTCTCATTGTAAGCAAACTTTAGAGGGCTCGCTTCCCTTTCCACTGATGAGATCTCAGACCAAACGTAACATAAGGACGATTTTATGAATACAGTGCACATAGAAATCTAGAACAGAACTGAATAATAGAGAGCAGACTGATGCAGAATAGAAAACAAGAGTAAAATCATACTATGCAGTGGTAGGAAGGAAGAACTGCAAAATCAAGCAGAGAATTAAAATGAAGAACCTGTGGGATAAACTATGGAGATCAGTGAGATCGGTTGAATTGCACAACTCATTTAGGCTTTAGGAAGTGGCGATGCTGCAAAACTGAACTCGTATAACAAGCAGCAGCGATGAGAGCTGGAAAGGCGGTTGTGTGAAAAACAGTCATTAAACACCAGGCCTTGTACTGCAAACAAAAATGCATAGATGTTCTGGGCTGCTTTGTTTCACCAAAGCTAAATCAAAAGGGACCACAAAACTAATGCCTTTTGTTTTGGCATTGGGGTTGGTGGTGGAGTGTTAGTCCGTTTGACATGATCGCATACGCAAAAGAAACCATGACTGAGGTCTGAGTCCACTTCAGATGCTGAAACCGCCCAAGTGTGAAAAGAAAGCGCAGTGAACAGTTTGGGTGAAAAAGCTGGAAACGGTGAAATTCACTTCCATAGACTTTTTGTACACAAAAATAAAATCATGAAAATATTTAAATGTTTGATGCAAGATCATCCTTTCAGCCCCACAATGGGGAATTTCACAGATTACAGCAGCACAGTGATGTGTGCGTGTTAAAGGAGGGTGTAATTGTCCTAATCTGAATTATACCCAAACCTGTTATGATTAAAATGTGGCGAATTAGCATTATAAAGTCTTGAGTTCTATAATCAGTATGTTCTAAAGCACAGAGAGGAATTTAAATAGATTTCTATACGTTGTGTATCAGAGATTAAGAGCGGGATGAATGTAATGTCTGCAGAATGTGGCATAATTGAAAGCCATATGAACGCTGATCTCAGGTCAGTATTTAGGTGTGGTTTATTTTTTTTGTCTTGAAAGATTAATTAGGTCCGGTTCATGGTTTTGGTCGTCAGGTTCATGTTTGGGCATGGTCAGAATCCAGATTTGAACCCTATAAAGCGTGGGACTGCGGTAGCCTAGTGGAAGGTACTGGACTCTGGACCAGAAGGTCTAGGGTTCAAACCCCATCTCTGCCAAGCTGCCACTGTTGGGTCCTTCAGCAAGGCCCTTAACTCACAATTGCTTGGATTGTAAGACTGTACCAATTGTAAGTTGCTCTGGATAAGGGTGGCTGCTAAATGCTGTAAATGTAAATAAAGAATATTTGGTCCCACATTAAACACTAACTGGGAAACATTTTTCTGCTACTCATTGTTTGAAGCCGTTTCCATTGAGCGGAACAACATTGATTTTGCAGTTTTGGATTTGGCCCCATTTTTCCCAGTAGTTTATTTACTGTTAATTCTGTTTAGTTATTTGATTTTTTGGAATCTACCGTTCGTTTTATATTTTGGTCATCTTTATTCATTTTAGTTCTAGAGTATGGTTGATTTGCAAGAAACTCATACACATTATATTGTGTAACTCCTTTAGAATATGTATACTGAGTCACTAATGGTTTAGTAGTACATTGGGGATAAAAAAAGCCTAAACACTTACTGATATCTACTAGTAGCTGTCTGTGAAATAAGGAAACAGGAAAACGTCACCACTTTGTACTTAGTTTATTTGATATATGTACACACAGTGTGTGTATCATTATATATCTATTGTCTCTATATGGAGATGGTTTGGTTTGCCCTATATACATTTATACCCTAAAACCTTACCTCATCCTGTCATTTGAAGGACCACATTTTTACTGATGCCAGCTTAGTGCAGTGTGGCAAGAGCATTTCATGCAGTCTCTCTCTCCCCCTTGATTGTGTGCACGTTTCTCCTTTCTAGTGAAAGTTTGTTGTTGAAGAGCATCGGTTTAAATAACATGCTAAAATGTCCTCTGCTGTGTCTCGGTGAAGGTCGTCTCTAATTTGATCTTACAGTCGTATGAAAAAGTTTGGGCACCCCTGATAATTTCATGATTTTAGTTTATAAATCATTGGTTGTTCAGATCAGCAACTTGAGTTAAATATATCATATAGCAGATGAACACAGTGATATTTGAGAAGTGAAATGAAGTGTATAGGATTTACAGAAAGTGTGCAGTAATTATTCAAACAAAATTAGGCAGGTGCATAAATTTGGGCACCCCAGCAGAAAAATTACATAATATTTAGTAGATCCTCCTTTTGTAGAAATAACAGCCGCTAAACGCTTCCTACAGCTTCCAGTCTGGATTCTGGTTGAAGGTGCTTTGGACCATTCTTCTTTAGAAACATCTCCAGTTCAGTCAGGTTTGATGGTTTCCGAGCATGGACAGCTCACATTTGTCTAGGGACTGAGATGGCCATTCCAGAATGTTGTACTGGTTCCTCTGCATGAATGCCTTAGTAGATTTTGAGCAGGGTTTTGGGTCGTTGGCCTCGGTGCAACTTTGTCACTGATTCTTGAACATTGTTCTCAAGAATCTGGAGATATTAACTGGAATATGCGATCCTCAACTTTAACAAGATTCCTAGTACCTGCACTGGCCACACAGTCCCGCAGCCTGATGGAACCGCTACCAAATTTTACTGTGGGTAGCAAATGTTTGTCTTGGGATGTGTGCCGCTCCTTGTTATGTCCAAATAACTCAATTTTAGTTTCATCAGTACACAGCACTTTATTCCAAAATGAAGCTGGATTGTCCAAATGTGCTGTAGCACACCTCAAGTGACTGTGGCGTGTCTGCAGAAAAGGCTTCTTCTGCATTACTCTCCCATACAGCCTCTCCTTGTGCAAAGTGTGCTGTATAGTTGAACGATGATTAGTGACACCATCTGCAGCAAGATGAGGTTGTAGGTCTTTGAAGGTGGTCTGTGGCTTGACTATGACTGTTCTCACCATCCTTCGCCTCTGCCTATCTGAGATTCTTCTTGGTCTGCCACTTCGGGAGTTCCTTAACTAGAACTGTGTCTGTGGTCTTCCATTGCGTCACTATGTTCCTCACAGTGGAAACTGACAGCTGAAATCTCTGAGAGAGCTTTTCCCTTTCCCTGAACCATGATGTTGAACAACCTTTGTTTTCAGGCCATTTGAGAGTTGTTTTGAGGCTCCCATGTTACCACTCTTCAGAGAAGATGCAAAGAGGAGAAAAACTTCCAATTGGCCACCTTAACACTTTCTCATAGTTGGATTCACTTGTGTATGTAGATCAAGGGTCAATGAGCTTACAAAACAAATTTTGTGTTCCAATAATTAGTGCTAAAGGTATTCAAATGACAAAGGTGCCCAAATTTATGCACCTACCTAATTTTGTTTGAATAATTACTGCACACTTTCTGTAAAACCTATAAACTTAATTTCACTTCTCAAATATCACGGTGTTCATCTGCTATATGATATATTTACCTGAAATTGCTGAGCTGGAAAACCAATGATTTATAAAGAAAATCCAAACTTTGTTATACGACTGTATAATGAATCCATGTATAAACCGAAGATGTTGCTTCTTACTGATAGGAAGGACGTGGAAGGTGCAGGTAGAGGCAAAATGTCATTGAGACTTCTTTGGTTGTCTTCAGCATGTCATTACAGTGGGTTAGTGGTTTGGATGTTGGGGTTTGACAGTAGGAAATACAATCACATTTGATTTAAAAAGAGCAGGAACTTTTAATATAGCATCTAGTTTTCTTTCAGTCATACTGGCTTTTGCCTCTGCATAGAGACCACAAATTACAATATTATTGGATTATATTTAAGGTAAAACTCATTTACAGTAAGCTGGGACGATTCATTGGCAAACCAAAGCATTACACACAGAGTGAGGACTTTACATACAGTTTGGTCATGTGACAGAGATGGTAGATCTGGCTAAATCAAAGACTTTGCCCATATACAGCTGACTACAGTAGTTCTCATTTTGTAACTCATTATACAATGTAGTGTCTCGAACTGGCTGAATGATTTGAATTTCTTTCATGAAGACCAGCACAACCATGTGAGGACTGTACTGGCACAGCAGCTAAAATACTAAACCATTAACCAGAAGGTTCACGTCCCAGTTCAAGTTCCAGCACTGTTACTTTTGGGCCCTTCAGCAAGGTCCTTAACCATCGGTTGCTCAGGATGTACGTTGCAAGGACGTTATCAGTTGCACGTCGTTCTGGATAAGAGCGTCTACCAAATAATTAAACACAAATAAAACCTTCAGCCAGCACGGGATGAGATGTGAACGATCGGTGCCTGCACCAGTCGAAGGCACCAGACAGGCTGATGTGGAAAATGCATATCTCAAGTGGCTTTGCCCCCAAACAACTGGCAGGTTCCGTTCAGTATCCATTGGCGATCTGATTGTTTGGCGTGGATATGGATGTCCTGAGAAAGTTGTCTTTCAGTTTCAGGTGCTCAGGCAGCTCCAGCTTTCTCTGTGCCTCCTCGATGTCGCTGTGAATCGCCGCTTTCAGTTTCTCTAGAACATTACAGGTCAACAGTCACATCGCTTGCATTTTTTAACTCTTGAAGATGTGTGGTACTAGCTTTAAGAAAAAAATTACATGAGAGTCAAACCCTGTTATCCAAATGGATCTAGTTCTGGAAAATGGTCTTGTATAATATGCTTATATGCTTATGAGCAGTTCGACCATTTCAGGTTCAAGGAGAGGGTCTGTTTCAAACTCACCAGTCTGGTAGGCATATTCAAAGATAAAGTCCATCCTCCGATCCCTTGCCATAGAATTGTCTATTACTTTGGAGGTAGACTTGGCTGACCTTGCTGAGCTACTGGAAATTGCCTTGCAAGTCAGCATTTAATGGTTTATTTATGAATGATGAATACGTAACACCTTCTCTTCAAGAGGGTCCAGGTCTCTATGGCCCAGCCCTGGTAGTAAAAGCTCCGATTGGTCAGATTTCTCGTCTGTTTAAGACTCACACTACCGAACCCTTCAAAATACTATCAGAAGGGGCAGGCAAACGCATAGACAGAAGCCATTCTAATGAGCAGTCTTGATTAGTAGCACTGCCTCCTATAGCCACCAAGAAGAGAGTAGCGTTTTGAATTGGATGATGTTTTTCATTTGACTTTATTCATGAAATAAATACTTATTTAATATTCTTCATACACCTAGTGGGTACTGGAAAGGGCTTCACGATTAGGATACATGGGTCACAGTCCTAATGTCTCACCAAGCGAGTCGAATCCTCTTTCTGGCCGAATATACCCCACCATGACCACGCTGAGCATCTGGCCGTAGAAATCGTCCTTAAACTTGTGGATCAGATGCGTTTCCTGCAATGAACATGATTCGTACCAGTGAACACGTGAACCGGTGAAATGCAGTGGAAGTCAACACACGCCTAATACAGTTCTACAGTTGCTGGATTCAAATTCAAACTCATTTCCTTCATACTGCGCCAATACTATTTGCATTCCCGGACATTATCGTGTCTGATATCAGTTTAAATGTCTTGGAGCTAGTCTGCTCTTCATTCATAAACAAGGGTTTCGCTCACCATGGACTTCTTTGTGTTTTTGTAATATGGGTTCCATCCAATGCTCATCACCATTTTGTGGATGTCTCCATTGTCCACACGTGCCCAGCCGTAGTAGATGCCGGTGCTGATGTCAGCTGGCAGGTTGTCCACTACAGACTCGGGGAAGTTTGCTATGGTGAGTATAAAGAAAGTTTCCTCTTGTTAAAAGCCTCTGGCTTTTCCATTGCACGTTTTGTTTAACAATCAAAAGTTTGTGATCATGCCATCTTGACTATGGTGCAAAGACTTAAGTGGTTCCATGTTCTTTTGTTACAAGCACTGACTTTACAGTTCAGTCTGGGTTGTCTGTTTCATTGGGTTTTTATGCTTTGTGTTGACAGACTATGGAGAAACAGAATTTATTTATAATAAATGATTGATTAAGATTAGAATTCTAATAATGTGTGTATATATATATATATTTAAAAGTCAATCGCTGCATTTATTTGCCATTTTTTGTTGCATAAGTGCAAATTCACTCATACAGACCGAATTGACTTGCCACTGCACAATCAAACACAATGCACACACAGTGCACACACTGCATGCAAAACACGAATACACAGCTAGTGTTGTGTTACATTAACTTGCAATGGTATTGGTATATGGTTTATCCTTTATTTCACTTTGTTTAAATATCCTGTATATTTTCTGGCCCTAAAATGCCTTGTTATGTGCATCAGTCATTTTAAGTAAATCATTCCAATTTTATTGTGTGTGTGAATTAATATAGTATGTCCAAGTGAAAAAAATTTCTCAGGTCTTGTTGGCAAGGTTGTTCTGAGAAAAAGATAACAGTCACTTGCATGGTAGACAGTTTAAAGGCTTATTACATAACCAAAACCAAAAGCAAAAACAGCCAAAATGGCTTCAGAGGTTTGAGGTTAAATCATTTTATAAAAGGGAGGAATTTGGTGTGCGCTGACATAATAATTATTGGCTGAAACTACAATTTTGGGCACACAGAGCCAATAATCAACACTGAAAGGTTTGCTTGTTTGTGTTTTTACATGACTCGTAATAAAAAAAATGATAGATGCCTCACAGTAATTACAGTTAGCTTGTCTACTGATTCCACACGGCTAACGTTTGCTGCTAACCCTTGTGTAGTCTTAACATTCATGTCCTAAGGGCCAGAAAGACCTGCCTTTTAAACCCCAAATCATTTTGTATGAAGAAGCAACCTATTACTCATTACAGACCTTGTGAACATCTGGATTTCCCCCTTTAACAGTACAGAGAGACTGCATTTAATCAATGGACACCACCAACACCTGCCATCATTATTTTCTTTATTAAAAGTAGAGGTTGATCAAATTCGATTCACAAATACAGTTTTTTCTTATTTTGTTCGTTGGATACTATTAAAGTTGCATTGGGGAGCTGTTTTGCAAGTCAATCATGGCGAGTTCTAGACAGAACGCTGACGTGACTCGTGTAGGCCGCGGCAAAGTCTTGCAATCAAGCGAAGCTAATTCATCGCCTGAGTAGGCTAACAACACGGTTCACGTTGCTGGCATCCCGAACCTGGGTCAGCTTCAGGATAAGCTGGAGTCATTAACACATGACATTTGTGGAAAGATTGACAGTTTGGTGTCAAATCTCTGAAGAGATCGCCTCGGTTCGAATGAGCTGAAGAGCACCATTGAGACTCAAAATCGACACGCATGAACACACCATCAGCGACTTGGAGCATGCATGTTCAGATCTTGGCAGGAAGATAACTGAACTGGAAGCTACAGTTGGTGTCTTGAAATCTCAATGGGTGTGTTAACGGACAAATGTGAGGAGTTGGAGGGGAGATCTAGGAGAAACAACATCTGTGTGGTTGGATTCCCGGAGGGCTTAGAAGGCCAACGTCCAACTAAGTTGTTGCGCAGCTGTTAACGGACCTTCTTGGCCTTGGGGAGGAGCCATTATTAGACCGAGCACACCGCACTTTGTGTGCAAAACCTACGCTTGGTGAGGCACCTCAACCTCTTGTGATCAGGGTTCATTATTTTCACATCCGAAGCATTTTGAAATCCTTCGTCGAGTCAGCGAAGTCTCACCGCTATGGTACCAGAACAATAATCTCTTCATCTCTGCTGATTCTACTACTTCTGTGGCCAAGAAGTTGGACGCATTTGGGGCTGTGAATGGGCAGCTGCGGACTATTATAGTCAGATTCTGACTATTATATCCAGCTACTCTGAAGATCACTTTAACGGATGGTACGTCGCGCACTTTTGATGACCTGAGAGCTGCTATGAGCTTTGTCAAGCTTTGCTTGACTCGCGAGACGAGGCGGCTTAAGATGATCACCTCCCTCCTGGTCAGAGTAAGAAGCACAATAAAATCTTTTAAGTGATGCATCTACTACTTTTTGGTTTCCTTTACCTAGCACGTTGCTATTGATACAACGTTTACTAGAATTGTGGCAACGGCTGTTACCATTGCTGGCTCTATCAGTGGCAGTAATGGTGGTGGTCATTAGTAATAGTGTTTCTGTTGATATTATGTCAAGTTTATAATCATAATGTACTGTATGTGTGAACTACATGCAACACAAGTTAATTGTGCTGCACGTGAGCTGCTTTTGTTCTCTAGTGTTTGAGGAGATAGATGGTTCTAGTGTTAGATTAGGCTCTCTCCTGCGCCAGCTACCGTCCTATCAGCTTGTTGCCTGTTGACCTAAAATCGCTGTTAACTCTTAGCTCTACGTCTTGAACCCGTGCTCCCTTCAATAATTTCTTCGGATCAGACTGGGTTTTTTCAAAATAGACCATTTTTTTTAAATATTCGTCATCTCCTTAATGTAATATACACTCTCTCTAATTTGAAATTGCAAGAGGCTGTAATTTCGTTAGACGAAGAGAAGGCCTTTGATCAGGTGGAATGGCCTTAACTTTTTCAGACGGTGAAACAGTTTGGTTTGGGCGAAAAATTCATTTCCTGGGTGAAACTGCTTTATGCTTCCCCCACAGCCTCAGTCAGAACAAATAACGGATATTCAGAAGAGTTTCCTCTGCACCGCTCCACTCGACAAGGATGCAATCTAAGCCCACTGTTCTTTGCCAGATCCTCACATAACAGGTATCACAAGAGAAGGTGTGGAGCTTCTTTTGTATGTTTCCCATATTTCACAGCATCCATCCCGGCTGTTCTTGCTATCTTAACCCTGTTTGGCCAAATATCCAACTTTAATTGGATAAAAGTGAAATTTTCCCTCTCACCCCAGCAGCCCATAGCTATCCGTTGAAGAATTTCCCATTTATGGTTGCTACGTAGGGAATTACATACCTGGGCATTCCGATTACACCAAACTTTGGTGATCTTTTAATTTTGGCCCTTTAATTAGCCGACGACAGGAAGGCAATCATTGGTCATTTACCTCTATCCCTTGCAGCCAGGATAAACTTTTAAAATACATTCATAAAATTGAGGGAAAAAAGTAGAGGTTTATTAAATTTAATTTTTTTTATTAGCAGTATTATTATTAGCATTACGAGATGGGACAAGCAGAGTAAGAACTGTGTCTTTGCAACCCAGCGCACTAGAGAAGACAGAAACCCACATCTCCCACATCAAAATTATCTGTGCCCATGGACGTCACATCTGCCCTTTTACCAAAAGGAACAATTAACAAAATAAGTAAGTATTGAGCCTAGTTTTAAAGACTGGGACTGTGTATGATTCTCGAACACTCATGGGAAGGCTAGTCAGTCCATAGCTGGGGTGCCTTAGGAGGAGCCCTTGTTTGCAGGGAGAAACTTTTTTTTAGCTGATAATGAGAAGAAATCCAACTGGAAGTGAGAAGGAGAACGAGGAGAAACAAAAACTTCGTCTTTGCAACGAAGCACACCAGAGAGTTACATTCGTTCATTTATTTTGTATTTATATATATATATATATATATAAAATATAAATATAAAAAATAAGTATTTGGTCACCCACAAACAAGCAAGATTTCTGGCTCTCACAGACCTGTAACATTGCCAACAAAGGTTATGTTGCAAAGTATTGAGTTGAACTTTTGTTATTGACCAAATACTTATTTTCCACCATAATTTACAATTAAATTCTTTAAAAATCCTACAATGTGATTTCCTGGATTTTTTTTTTCTCATTTTGTCTCTCATAGTTGAAGTGTAGCTATGATGAAACATTACAGACCTCTCTCATCGTTCTAAGTAGGAGAACTTGCACAATCAGTGGCTGACTAAATACTTTTTTTCCCCCCACTGTTAAGGTTAAGGAGGGCCTGAGTGATTTTACCCATCCTCAATAGTTAATATGTGGTGGTCAATGTTGATATTAAATAAATCAATGTATGGGAAACACTGCAGTACCTTGGCTATTTATGCAATACCGGTACACTACAGTATCCCATATGGCACTGCTAAGCAAGATTACATAATATATTGCTCGGACAACGTCCAGGTCGGATAATGTGCAGTTTAACAGAACGTATACTTCTCTACGAAGCCGCTTCTCCAGACTGCGACAGTATCAGCATACCAAATAGCACCCTACTAGAAAACATAGTGCACTACACAAGCGAATAAGCCGTTTACATCACACCCTACAAAGTGCACCTACAGAGAGTGCAGGATTCTATTTGAGATCCTGTCTGGTCTAACCGGTGTTGTCGCCCTGTTACTTTACCTGTTGGGATTCCCAGCTCTTTGCTTCCTCTTCCAAATCCTCGAATGACTTGTCCCCGACAAAAATACGGCAAACTTCTCATATTCACGACTAATTTTGTTACAGCTATTAAATAAAACAAGCTGTCTAGATGTTTTAACGCAACCGTTAAACACGGAATAAAACGTTACGCAGCTTCTGCTGACCCTGAAGATTGTTCTCGAGCGTACCGGTCAATATGGTTTCGCAACCAATTAAAATCTTCAAAATAGTAAAGTGAAATTAATTATTAGGACGACCTTATATATGTCAGTCCGAAACAGAGTGCTAAACGGTTTAAAACAACGAACGGTGTGAAGACTAGTAGATTTAGCGGTCCGTACTGAATAAACTAGACCTGCCGTCTACACTTTCTCCACCCATATTCTGACAGACCAACCTCCTGGGGTAAGACTCGTAGGAATATGGGTGGGGAAAAAACCAATGACATGACGAGCTTTGGCTGCTTCCTTTTCAAAATAAAAGTGTGTGTGTGTGTGTGTGTGTGTGTGTGTGTGTGTGTGTGTGTGTGTGTGTGTGTGTGTGTGTGTGTGTGTGTGTGTGTGTGTGTGTGTGTGTGTATATATATATATATATATATATATACATACACACACATAAAGTTATTTTTTTTAATATTATTTTCTTGAAATTACATTTCAGAATATAATATATAATGAAGTAATCTATCAGAATCACATTTATTGCCAAGTAAGTTTTCACAAACAAGGACTTTTGGTGTTTTGTATACTGATACATGACAGAAGTAATAGGATTAAAAAAAATAAATAAATAAATAAAAAGGTTAATATTTTATAACTATGATTAAAACAACAATTTGTAACTTAAATTATTCGATTTCAACAAACACAAGGTTCTTTAAGTAATGACCTTAAAATCATTAGCAAACTGATTGGCCCTGAATTTTGCAGTTAAGACTAGAGATGCACTGAAAAACACAAAATCTAGCACTTCCTCTTCATAGACATGCGTCAGCACAGCTCAAATGTACACTCCAGGGCAAATAAAATTGGCCAACCCTAAAACTGCAAAGTATTAAACTTTTAATGGACCTAACACTTAAGCATTGGGCAATAAAATAGCAACAACTAAGAAAATGCACTTCTGCAACCTGGAGAGGACCAGTGTTAATTTTGGCAGCAAATTTTAATTTAGTTTTAGTCATCGTTAGTAATCTGAATTCTTTTTAGTTTTAGTTTAGTTTTTGTCGACTAATTATTAAAAGATTATAGTTGACTAAATCTACAGTAGATTCAGTTGACTAAAATATGAAATGTAAACGTTGCAATACGTAAATGCTTTTTTTAAATTTCCCTTTTAAGATGAAACATCTACATGCATGAATTGATAATAAAGTTATACATGAAAGTGGTTATTACTCAAAATGTCCACCATAGATCTGCTTCACACTCGGTGTGGACATTCAGCAGATATTCTAGAATAGAAACAAGTTGGAATGAATGATATATTATAAGATCTAACTGAGATATAAGCTCAGGTCTACATGCATTATAATAACTGTACACAGTAAAGTGGTCACCAAAACTCATGATTTCCATCAAAGATCTGCTTCAAACTCGGTGTGGACACTCATGAGATATTGTACAATAGAATCAAGTTAGAATAAATGATATATTAAGAGCTTTATTGAACATAAGATTGGATGGACTTTGGTAGCCTAGCGGTTAAGGTACTGGACTATGGACCAGAAGGTCGAGGGTTCAAATCCCACCTCTGCCAAGCTGCCACTGTTGGGTCCTTGAGCAAGACCCTTAACCCACAATTGCTTGGATTGTAAGTCTGTATCAATTGTAAGTCGCTCTGGATAAGGGCGTCTGCTAAATGCTGTAAATGTAAATGTAAATGTAATGTGTGTATGCTCTACAGGTATTTATTCATAATTACAGTATAAAATGGAGTTATGTTACCCAAATACTCCTTAAATATGATATGAACACTTTTTGGACAAAGTTAAAATATATCCACGTCACGAACTGAAAACACATTTTAATCCCTACTTTATTTGCATTTAGGTGCTGGTAGCTTGAGCGCAGTTTCCGGACTACATGCCTGCAGATGTGGTTTAAACTTTTTTACATTTTTATTGGAGATGGCGCCCCACACGGTTTATAAAGATTCTTGTTTTCCTTGATAACAAAGGGAGAAATGTTGGCCCATATATCGACTCTCCTCTTTCTCCCAGGTGTTGACATTGCGGAGCTAGTACCATCTCCCCGGGGTCAGATCAAACATCTGCGTCTTATTGCATTACTGATTTGGATCGCTACCAAACTCGTCCCGCCTTCCCACTTATGCTCAAGTTATGATTGGATCTTTTCCTGACTTGTCAGATCTGATTGGATGTCATCTCTGCCAAACATTTTCCTCTTGTTTTTATTTGTTGACAAAAGTGTCCATTCATTTCGTCCTAGTTTTTGTCGTTTTTCATGAACTTTAGTCATCGTCTCATTTTTGTTAGAAAAAAGGGTCGTTGACGAAAACTATGACGAAAATCATTCATCAACAAAATGAACACTGGAGAGAACTGTTGGAGGGAAAATTCTGGAAACCAAGAAATGCACTTGTACAGGAAATCTGGCATATATACATCTTATGACATAAAACTAGTAAGATTGAAAACAATGGCGACGCCTACAAGTACTGCACTAAATGTTTTCATGTGTGTTTTAATTACCGTTATTTTACCGGGCTATTAAAGCGCACCGGGTTTTAAGACGCACATGAAATGAACCAAACACACTCTCTTTAAGTTCAGTCGGAAAGCTCAGTTTGGTCTTACCTGGGCAGGGCGGTCTTCTTGCTTCTCCACTTCCGTACCATTGATTCGTTAATGTTGAATTCTCTCGCAGCTGCTCTATGTCCATGTTGTACTGCGTGACTGATAGCGTTGTGTTTGAAATCCGCTTCGAAAATAAATGAATGAATGCACGTACCCTAATGCTGAAGCACATACCGTATTACTCCGCTATCCTGCGCACTACGATTGCCATGATCTTCGTAATCTACCAAAGGCCGTGCTAAAACATTTTGACAGATTTATGAGCGCCGTGTACCATCTACAATCGGTTCTAGGTCAGAAGGCTCAACCAGAATTAATTCATACATTAGACGCACCGGCCATTTTTCAGGCGCACTGTCGATTTTTGAGAAAGTTAAAGGATTTTAAGTGCGCCTTATGGTCCGAAAAATACGGTAGTCTTATTATTTAAAATTAGTGACTATGGTACGGTTTGGTCAAACTCCATTTTGGTCAGCGTCCTACTTCACAAAATGTAATGCGGGCCTTAAGCGCTGTATAGTCTAGTGCACAAAGACAAAATTAAGAAAAGAGTTAAATGTTTGATCTAAAACTCAAACGTACAGATGGCTGGATGCTCAAAACCTTCCAAAATATCTTTTGTCTTGTTTTTTCTTTCTTAAAAGATTAGCTTTTCGTTGGTAATCTGACAAACTACACCGGGCTCATGTTTTGGCCTGGTCAGAGTCCACATTTAAACCCTGTAGAGAATATCTGGTCTGACATTAAACTAATTGGGAAACATTTTCCAAGTACTCATCAACTGCTTGAAGTCATTACCATGGAATGGAACATCTTTGCCTAGGAATGTACATGTATAGTGTTAAATATTTGTTTGATATATTTTTGAAACTTTAAACTTCTAAACAGAGTTGTCTGCCATTGTTTCCCTGTTTAAAAAGAAACTGCTTCAAGTTACAATGCTTTATTGGTAAGTTACTGAACTGCATATTTGTACTCAACTGTCCACTAGGACGACTGATCTAACAAACATAAAAGAATTGCATGGAGGGGAGGGACAGAGGGAAGGAAATAGCGAAGGAGGGAGGAAGGGAGGGAGGGAGAGGTACTGAATGGTGTTACTGTCATTTGTTACCGTAATTACAACTCTTGCTGGAATATATTGCACAAAAGAAGTGGAATGAAGGAATGAAATCTGTGTCTTACCTTTTGTGATTCGACCATTACAACTAAACCCTGGTAAGCTTCGAACAGACTGCACGCTGTAAACAATCTTTCATGTAATCCTTAAAAAGCCATGCTTGATGGCCTTGTTCCTTTTGAATATAGGCATATTTTTAACTAGCACTTCCCTGCAAAGAAAAAAAAATACTGCTAAATTCTAATGTTTCAATTTATTTTTAGTTTCAATGAAAAAAGCACAAAAGGTTTCAATTTATAACAGTGGTTTAGTGAATTTTTAAATGCAGTATACTCAAGGTGTCCCAAATTAGAAAACGTTGGGACAGTATGATTTTCTTCTTCGTCTCAGACAGTTTGAACTTGGGATATTTCACTTTTTGTCTGGTCAGCTTAATTCAATGTGTTAACAAAACATCCATTCCTGCTTTACAGGTCTGCAACACATTCCAAAAAACAGGTGATCTTGGAATGAATCATTTCTTGGAATGTGTTGACGGGCTGAAATGCAGGAATTTAGACATACATTTACATTTACAGCATTTAGCAGACACCCTTATCCAGAGCGACTTACAATTGATACAGTCTTACAATCCAAGCAATTGTGGGTTAAGGGTCTTGCTCAAGGACCCAACAGTGGCAGCTTGGCAGATGTGGGATTTGAACCCTGGACCTTGTGGTGTGGAGTCCAGAACCTTAACTGCAAGGCCACCACAGATATATTATACATGGCTATAAATATATATAAATTAAATGAAGTTGACCAGACAAAACATGAAATGTGTAAGACACAATGTGTTTTTTTAAATTTGCATTTCCATGCTGTCCCAATTTGGGACAGTAGGACTGTAGGACTGTAGTCAGCAAATTATTATGTTGCAATTTGATTATTTATTTTTTATGTTCCACACAGATAGATGCACTTATTTAACAGCTCAGTCAGTGTTGACAGTATATACACGTCTTTATTTACTGTAGCTTACTGCATCTGAAGGTGTGTCAGCAGAGTTCCTTATTTAGAAACAGCAGACTGGTCATTTCTTGTTCAGTGCATCCCGCTATAAGAAAGCTTCTTCAGAGTAATGGCTTTTAGCACACAGACCTCAGAAACATATATTACTTTAGTAGATTGCTTAATCTGCTAAGAACTGCGTTGGGATTTTTTTTTTTTTTTTTGGCAGAGCCACCTTTAAATTTCCGCCTCAACAATAAAACAATAAACCCAGATTGTTTGCCAAATATTGAGCAAAACCCCCAACCCTCTCCATTAACTGAGTAAATCATGCTATCGTGTTTACTAAATACAGCAGTAGTTATTATTGCCCAAAAGTATATTCTGCCGGAACTTCTGAGTTGGGTGTGGTAGCTAGTGGTTAAGATACTGACTCTGGACAGAAGGTCAAGGGTTTTCAAATCTCACCTCTGCCAAGCTTGCCAATGTTGGGTCCTTGAGCAAGGGCCATTAACCTCACACAATTGCTTGGATTGTAAGACTGTATCAATTGTAAGTCGCTCTGGATAAGGGCGTCTGCTAAATGCTGTAAATGTAAATGTAAAATGAATTACATTTTTTGGCAATACAACGACTAATAAATCTTCTGACCTAGAAATAAACACACAGCTGAACCCTATATAACCCACTATCCAAACTACGAATGGTTTTCAGACTATATACCCTCCACCTCCCTTCCTTACTCTCTGACTAACCTATAGCTTCACATGGTGAGACTGTGTTACTGATATATATAGCTTTTCTGTTAGCATGATTAAAACATATTGAATGTGTTAGCGAACATACAGTTTCTCTCTTCACATGGTTACAGCATGTTGAAGGTGATATTGAACATGTGTTACAGAACGTTCCTATAACTTCTCTTTGTCTTTGGGGAGATTTTGCAGACTGTATTACTGAACATGCTTAGAACTTCTTTCGTAGCTTGGTTAGCACTTGCTAAATGTACACTATATGGTGAAAAGTATGTAGACACGCCTTCTGAATAGTGATGGCTAATATTTAAGCCACATTCAATTCTGACAGGTTTATAACAGCAACCGGACATTAATCCTCCATAGACAAACAGTGGAATTAGAATGGGTTGTATGACACGTACATAGACTTTCATCTCCCTATGTTAGTTTGATAACTGTCTGCCCTGCTCTGCTAAAAAAGAGGCTGTTTCTCAATACTAAGTACGCGAAGTTCGGACTTGCGTAATTCCTAGTCTGGACTAGGAAGTTGGACTTGCGAGGACATTCTCCTGATAATCGGAGGACACAGTTTGGTTATTCTACAGTTGGAATAGCAGCGTACTTGGCTATGGAGATAAGACAGTTTACTTTTTACACCTAGATAAAAACCTAAAACATCTTGTATAAAGCCTGGCAGTGGTGGAAGAAGTGCTCAGATCTTGTACTTTCCATTGAATAGTTTAATCTACGTGTAACAAACAACCAATCTCATGTAAGCATAAATAAAAACCTTCCCAAAGAAGTCTGATTTTAGAAGGGAATTTAATTCTGAACTTCAGTTTGTATCACACAATTCATATTTAGAATACAGGTTGAATAAATAATACCTATAATACATAATAAATAGGGTAATAACTTTACGTCACATCTCCGAAATCGTCTGAGCATTTTTATGTATGCTCTATCTTGATAAACTGATCGCATAGCTGAATTTTAAACAACTACATTCTCGCCTAAAAAATCTTATAACTTCATTCCGTGACACAATAACAGTATTACATTGAAAATTATGCATTCGGTTGGGAGTCCTCACATCCGCCATTACCGACCTGACAATGCATTGTGGGATATTTTGCTGTCCAAGTACTCAAGTCTGCTCCGATGCATCCTCGACAATATGGACAGAGCAAGAACACATCCGGGGGTTTGGAGCGTACTTGGTTAGATGCGAACTTAGAAATGGAGCAGGACTTCTTTTTTTTGACAGACAATAAGGACAACCACACATCATAACAGCGATGCGAAGATGCCAGTGATCAGCAGTTCTCAGGCTCTTTATACACTGCTCTGCACGTTAGGTTCAGACATTATGTCATGATTGTTTTCCAACTTTTAGAAAATCTCCTCCCCTACCCAGGTCTGTTATCTCTGATTTTGCGATGTTTTTCTTCTGAAAGCTGCCCAATTCCCTTGCTAAGACTTTAATGGTGGCGTCAGTTCCTACACATCCTTTTTATATAAATGTTTCATTTTACCATCTAGTTATCATCGCTAATACATAGTCATACTCAAATACATTGTATGGTTTTGCCAAAATAGCAAATTCTATAGTTCAACTATAATATATTTATACAGCTTGTCCACGTACAATGCACTTAGCACACACACTTAGCTGTGTCTCCCCTCTGCTACAGTTTAGAGAGAGTGAGATTGTTTTGGTTCATTTACTGATTATTTGTACATCATAGACAAGCTCATGGTCGTCCTCACCCTTTGAGATAAGATATAATTTTGATTGACAGGCCACCTGCTTAGATGACCCATGGGAAACTATACTTCATAGGCCAGAAATCATACAGTGGTGCTTGAAAGTTTGTGAACCCTTTAGAATTTTCTGTATTTCTTCATAAATATGACCTAAAACATCATCAGATTTTCAGACAAGTCCTAAAAGTAGATAAAGAGAACCCAGTTAACAAATGAGACACAAATATTATGTGGTCATTTATTTATTGAGGAAAATGATCCAATATTACATATTAGCGAGTGGCAAAAGTATGTGAACCTTTGCTTTCAGTATCTGGTGTGACCCCCCTGTGCAGCAATAACTGCAGCTAAACGTTTCCTGTAACTGTTGA
>JAJAGP010006146.1:0-24670 GCA_025084515.1 Ancistrus triradiatus | reverse complement strand
CGGGGCCCCTGCGGGGCCCCCCAAAGTCCGACCGAGGGGCCCTATACAAGCACACCATTCCCGACCAGACCCAACGCAATGGCGGTGGAACGGGGTCGATATCTCGAAAGCTACGGCAGTTGAAATCCGGACAAAAAAGTGGATTAATAATAATAATAATAATAATAAGAAGAAGAAAAATAAGACTTTCGGATAACAATAGTGTGGTTGCCTATATAGGCAACCACACTAATAATAATAATACTTTCGGATTTCAATAGTGTGGTTGCCTATATAGGCAACCACACTAATAATAATAATAATAATAGGAAGATCAATAGTGTGTTGCTTGCACAACACACTAATAATAATAATATTTGGAAGAACAATTAGTGTGTCGCTTGCGCGACACACTAATAATAAAAATAATACGAAGATCAATAGTGTGTTGCTTGCGCGACACACTAATTAAGGAGAGGTCACTGCTGTTCATATAACGCTGTGGTACATGGAGCAAACAGGACAGATGAATGCAGGGTTCCAGTAAAAAGAAACAGTTTTTTAAACAAAACAACGATAATAATAATCATCATCATCATCAATAAAGATAGCAAAGAACTAAGACAGAAGAGTCTCTCAAAGAAGAAGTTACAGATGTATGAGAGGCAAAAATCTTGCTTGTTTGTGGGTGACCAAATACTTATTTTCCACCATGATTTACAATTAAATTCTTTAAAAATTCTACAATGTGATTTCCTGGATTTTTTTTCTCATTTTGTCTCTCATAGTTGAAGTGTACCTATAATGAAAATTACAGACCTCTCTCATTTTTCTATGTAGGAGAACTTACACAATCAGTGGCTGACTAAATACTTTTTTGCCCCACTGTATATCGACAGCCGCAGTAAACTTGCGTGGGTATATGGAAAAAGTATGGTGGCTGTACTGTTGCACCCAATGTGACCCCGTGTCTTATATTGAGATTCACAGTCAGCTAAACTCTCTCTTGGTATGGTATGGTATGGTATTCAATTTATTGTCATTACACATGTACAAGTACAAGGCAACGAAATGTATTTTTAGAAGAAACAAGAAATAATGAACACATTGGGAAAGAAGGAGAACTCCTTCCAGCACACAAGCGTATGAACATAACATAGACGCACAACTAGCCACTGGTTAGGGATGTGGGTATCGGGAAAAGTAGCCAAAACGACAAGCAGCCATCCGTGTTCGCAGCTGTTACAGCGCGCCCTGCAGACCCGTCCTGGTGGAGCTAAGCTTAGAGTGGAGGCGTTTTGGTTTGGGTAGGGACAAAAGTTCTGTTCATTTCACATTCTTGCAGCAGAAAGAGTCTGTACAAAGTTCGCGATAACGTGGCAGTATACAGCGCTTACTGCCCAGAATGAAAAACAGTCAGGTTTAGGTACATAGCAGCAGATCCCCTGGAGGAATTTCTTATCAGCAAGGCCGGTGCTGATAACAGGGAGCCGAGAGTAGAAATCACTTGTTTTGACTGAGTTCAAATTTTTAACACTCAGAAGCAATGTATCTCTGATGATTTACCTCATTAAGCCGTTAGTTTCTCCGTGATGGATTCCATACTGCGATTAATATGCTCTCTTGCATCACTTTCTCCAAGGAACAGGCACATGTTGTATTTGGACAGGATTTAATGCAAAAAAGTGAAACTGAAACAATACAAAATACAGAAAGACACTCAGCACACAAATAATAATGTCCACTTCAATCAAATACACATTTCCTTTCACGCACAAGCTACATTAATGAGTCAATTTCAACCCAGTAGTCACCTCACCGCAACATCTCAAACTCACTTCAACAATCTCATTCACAATATCCAACAATCACACACAACTTTGAAACTTACTCATATTGCCACTGTAAGGGACAGAAAAGAGCGGATGGCTTTGGATTCGCAGAGACACCATGCTTTGCTTGCCTCATTAGAAACACAATACCTGCTCTACATTTCTCCTATTTACAAATTAGCTCAACAGAGCGAACTGTGCAAACCTGCGCCCCCTATAGTTCTGGAGAAACAACAACATACAAACAGTTCCAGTACACTCCCCGCCTGGCATTATTTTAAGAATGCCACTATAACCTATTTAAACATTAAACTAATCTATTTGAGACAAAAGAAAGATACAGTCCGAAATAGGTCTGTAGAAGATCTTAGAAGTCTTGTCACGTGTAAACTTCACTTCCACTTTCCTGACAACTCCATCTTTGCTCGAAAGGGTCTTCACAATGACTCCCATAGGGCATTCATTTCTTTTTAGTTGCTTGTCCTTCAGAAGAATGACATCCCCTTCCTTCAAGTTTGGTTTGTTGCGTTGCCATTTCTGACGACTCTGGAGCATGTTGAGGTATTCTTTCTGCCATCTGGCCCAGAATGTTTCAGCAAGGGCTTAAACTCTCTTCCACTGATGTTTATACATTTCGGCCTTGGTGAAGTCCCCAGGTGGAGTTGGGATCGGATCAAACTTCTGGGTGAGTAGAGTTGAGGATCAAAGGAGCTTCTGGATCTGAGGAAACAGGTACCAAGGGCCTCGCATTGACAATAGCTGTAACCTCGGCCATTAACGTAGTCAGGACCTTGTGTGTCAGAGTAGGGTTCCCTGCTTGTAGGAGCATTGAGTCTAGGATGCGTCTTGAGATGCCTATCATACGCTCCCAGGTGCCACCCATGTGAGATGAGTGAGGAGTGTTGAACACCCAGGAACACCTCTGTTTGTGTAGGAATTCCTCCACACTTGTCTCACCAGGCTTTGGAGGATCCAGCTTCAATTCCTTGGAGGCACCAATTAAATTGGTTCCGCAGTCTGACCTCAACTGTTTAGTGGGCCCTCTGATCACAAAAAATCTACAAAGAGCATTAATGAAACTGGACGAGCTCAGAGTTTCAATCACTTCAATATGAATGGCCCTTGTAGACATACAGGTGAACAAGACTGCCCATCTCTTACTGTTAGCTTGACCACCTTTAGTGCGGCGTGTTGTAACATCCCACGGTCCAAATACGTCGAGAGTGACAAACGAAAATGGGGGATCGCTCTGTAAGCGTTCTGCGGGCAAATCTGCCATAATTTGCTGCTCTGTTCTGCCTCGAAGCTTTCTGCAGGTGACACATTTGTGGATTACACTGCTGATGGATCTCTTGGCACCAACTATCCATAAGCCACCCTCACAGCTCCCTCAGTGAAGTGTCTTCCTTGGTGCTGGACGGCTTCATGGTGATGTCGAATGAACAGTGTAGCAATGTGATGCTTTGCTGGTATCAGAAGGGGATTGGCTTCACAATGTGGAAAATTGGACTCTGCAAGTCGTCCTCCTACACGCAGTAAATTTTCACCATCAATCATGGGATTAAGTTTATGGAGGGAACTGTTGTGTGGTGCTGGACACACCTGATGATAGCGTGCTCTGCGTGTGTTAAAGCTTCATCTGTGAGACTTGCCTTACAAAGGTGCCAGCCACTACAACTGTTACCATCTTTGGACTTGAAACTGTGAGAGATGTGATGGAGGTAGGCCACTGCTTTGACGAGGGAAGTCCATTTTGAGAATCGTTCAAAGCGTGATGAACCTAAGGCACCTGGAGCAGTTGTGGTCACAAGCAGTCGCGTTCTGTCGAATTTCAACATCTAACTCTGGATCGACAAGATCATATGGGCCCTTTTCTATGGAGATGCGCTCATGGTTGAGAAGAAAATCTGGGCCATACAACCATGAAGTACTAGCAAGTTTCTCTGCTGCTACTGACCGAGAACCATGATCAGCGGGACTGTGCTCTGTCGGGACATATCTCCACTGGTCCTTTATGGAAGACAGCTTGATTCTCTGTACACGATTCTTCACGTATACATGAAATCTTCTGGTTTTATTGTTGATATATCCTAACACCACTTTACTGTCAGTGTAAAATGTTGTCTTGTCAATCTTTATTTTCAGTTCTTCCATGAGAACCTCTGACATCTCCACAGCAAGCACTGCAGCGCAGAGCTCTAATCGGGGAATGGTGAGCTCTGGTACAGGAGCCAGTTTAGCTTTACCCATGACAAACCCAACTTCATTGTGCCCATCTTCATGTGTGACCTTCAGGTAGGCTACTGCTGCGATGGCTTTAACTGAAGCATCTGAGAACACACAAAGTTCGATGAAGGTGGCTTGTGAGATGGAGAACATGACATAGGTACGAGGAATCCGTAGATTTGTGAGACTCTGCAGTGAATCGTGCCATGTTCTCCAGTTATCATACATATCTTGGGGTAAGGGCCTGTCCCGCTCACGGTTGCTGCTGGAGAGTTCTCTGAGAAGAAGTCTGCCCTTGATGGTTACAGGTGCAAGCAAGCCAAGAGGATCAAACAAGCTGTTTGCTGTCGAGAGTTTGCCACGGCGAGTGAATGGTTTCTGCTCCTGTGGAACATGGAATGTAAACGTGTCTGATGTGGGGTTCCAACTCACCCCTAAGCTGAGCTGAACTGGAAGCTCATTAGTTGTTAAATCAAGATCACTGATATCTTTTGCCCTATTCTCAGGGGGGAATGCATTCACTATTTCCACTTTGTTGGAGACGATCTTGTGGAGACGCAGATTTGAGAGGGCAAGCATTTTTTGAGCTCTCTGTAGGACATCATCAATAGCCTCAGCTTCGGTTGAGAAAGACTTTAATGCATCGTCAACATAGAAATCATTTTCTATGAAGTTTCGGGCATCAGTTCCGTATTCACATTCTGCCTCCCTAGCTGCCATTCTCAGCCCATAGATGGCCACTGCTGGGGAGGGACTGTTACCGAAGACGTGCACCCTCATACGATAGTCGACTACGTCTTTGGTGAGGTCGTTGTCTTCGTACCACAGGAAGCGAAGGTAATCTCTGTGATCTTCCTGGACTACGAAGCAGTAGAACATTTGTTCAATGTCAGCTGTGATGGCGACCGGTTCTTTCCTGAAGCGAAGCAGCACACCCAAAAGTGTGTTGTTCAAATCCGGGCCAGAAAGCAGTACATCGCTGAGGGACACTCCATCAAACTGCACGCTTGAATCAAACACCACACGTATCCTTCCTGGCTTTTGTGGATGGTATACACCAAATATTGGAAGATACCAGTTCTCTTTGTCTTTGTTGCGAGGTGGTGCGAGCTCCGCATGTTGGTTGTCGAGCATTTTCTGCATGAATTCAACAAAGTGTGCTTTCATTTCTGGTTTCTTGTCAAGTGTACGTCGCAAGGACATGAGCCGCAGGTAGGCGTAGGATCGGTTGTCGGGAAGTTTGCGTCTGGGGGTTCGGAATGAAAGTGGTGCAACCCAGCTGTTAGTGTCGTCTTTGAAGAATCCTTCCATCTTCTTCAGAAAGATCATGTCTTCAACAGAATGAGCGAGCTGGTTGTCTTTATTGGTGTGACAAAATACAGTCTCTCCTAAATTCTCAGCTGTGGGCTTTTAGTGTGGGTGAGCAGATGGCAGTTGACTGGAAATGGTTTTGGCTTGGTTCAGACTGAAGTCCTCTTTCACACTGAAGCGACTGTTGCAGGGAGTGAGATAGCTTGGGCGTCCATTTTCCAATACATGTGTTTTCAGAGCATTCACTTCACTCGACTTGTGAGCATTGCCAAGACACACCTCACCAATAATAACCCAGCCCAGGTCAAGCTTCTGTGCAAATGGGTCATTGTGATTGCCGTTAATTTGCTCCCTCACTTTGTGAACTGTCAGAAGGTTTCGTCCTATTAGTAACAGTATATCTGCACTTGGATCAACAGGCGGTATTTCAGCAGCTATTGCTTTCAGATGGAGGTGGTGTAAAGCAGCTTCTGCAGTGGGTATCTCTTCCCTGTTGTTGGGGATGGCATTGCACTCTATGAGAGTGGGGAAAGGAAAGCTCATTTTTCCATCTAATGACTCGACTATGTAGTCGCATGCTCTTCTACCAGTCACTCGTGCTATACCACTACAGGTTTTCAGCGTGTATGGTTCAGTTGGGCTTTGTATATTAAATATGTCAAAAAACTCTGTCTTTGCAAGAGATTGGTTACTTTGATCATCAATTATTGCATACATTCTTTTGATGTTGTCTCGCTGACCTTTGGGATAGACCTGCACCAAGCAAATCTTAGAACAGGATTTCCCTGTGACTACGTTTCCACATACCTCTGTACATGTGGCAGTAACATCTGAGTTCTGTGCATTTGTTTGCTCCCCGCCATGCTCTCTAAAGGATGAGGGAGGCTTGGACATTTCTGGAGCAGGGCCAGTGTGAAGAGCTGCCAGGTGTTTCTCACTGTTGCACTCTTCACACTTAATCGTGACTGTACAGTCTTTGGCTTGGTGGGTGGTGGAAGCAAGGCAGCGATAGCAGATGTTATTGTCTTTGAGCAACTTCTTCCTGTCTTTAAGCAGCATTGTTCTGAAACCCCTGCGTCTTTTAAATGGGTGAGGTTTGTGATGTATGGGACACTGTTTCTTAATGTCTTCACCTGCCTCTTTTGACTTGGATCCCTCTGATGATACGTCTTTCTTATTCGCTGTGACTGATAGCTTTTGGTTGTAGTTACCTGTTGAGTTCCCCTTTCTGTAGCTGGGTGTGTGATTGCCATGCAAGACATTTGTGTTGAAAGTTGTGGCAAAGCTTGGGTCGTTCCTTGCTTTGGCTTGCCCTTTCATGTACTCAACAAAGACTGACAAGGGTGGAAAGCTAACATTTTGGTCTTCTTTAAACTTTGACCCCACCATTGTCCATTTTTCTTGAAGATGAAAGGGCAGCTTCTCCACAATTGGACCTACTCCCCTGGCTGTGTCAAGGTAACTTAACCCTGGTAAATATCCATCTTGCTTTGCGGCTTCGAGTTCACACAGTAGATCTGACAGGTCACGAAGCTTGTGCGGTTCTTTACTGGAGAGCTTCGGAAAGCTTTGTATTCTGGCAAACAAGGAGTTTTCTATTGCTTCTGGTGAGCCATAACATTCCTCTAGTCTCAACCATATCATGTTCAAACCAACAGGTGGATGGTTTATGTTGACTGCTTGTAGCATCTTGGCATGTTCAGAAGACTCAGGACCTAGCCACTTAATGAGTAGATTCATTTCTTCACTGGCTGTAAGACCAAGGTCCCTGATGGTACTCTGGAATGTGGCTTTCCAGCTAAGGTAACTTTCAGGCTTATCGTCAAATTTAGACAGTCCTCCAGTTACTAGTTGACTCTTAGCTAGAAATCTGGCAAGATTGTGCTGTCAGTATTATTATGTGGGCTCAATCCCTGCTGTGGTTGTAACACATTGTGGAGGGTTTGTGGTATTACATCTCTTTGTAGTGGTCGCTTAGCACCATTCTCCATTCTCTCATGTAAATGGGTATTGCATTGGTTCTTGTTTGGGACTACGAGGTGTGTATATTTCTGGTTGCTTGCATTGTTCATTCCGATATTTGCTGTCATCATGTTGAAACGTACCTCTGGTGTCTTCAGCCAGGGCAGTGTAGTTGTGTTTATTTATGTATTCACTCACTTTTTGCTCTGGAGTTGTTTGTAGGGATGAAAAGTTCAACTCTTGCTTTGATTCAACTATGTCAAATTGAGCTGCTGCTGACTCCATCACCTCTGCTTTAGCCATGGCTGCATCAGATTCCTTCTGGAGATGGAATATGTCAAGAGTTGCTTCTAGACGGGCCTTTTCCAACTTAATGCTGATCTCCTTTTCAGCGTAGGCTAATCTGGCTTTTGCTGCTTGAGCTTTTTCTTGTGCCTGTACTGCTGCCATACTGGCTTGAGTTGATGCTGATGATCTACTTGAACATCCTGCTGACGATCTAACAGTAAGTTTTACTGAAGACTTTGAGGACTTCAATGAGTGAGTGGACCTGATATCCTCGTTGTTTTGACCTTCAGTCTCTGATTTCTCCATGGTGAAGTTGAACTGCCACTCGTTGTCCCTCGTCGAGTGCTATGATTTCACTGTACTGTTGCACCCAATGTGACCCCGTGTCCTATATTGAGATTCACAGTCAGCTAAACTCTCTCTTGCATCACTTTCTCCAAGGAACAGGCACATGTTGTATTTGGACAGGATTTAATGCAAAAAAGTGTGAAACTGAAACAATACAAAATACAGAAAGACACTCAGCACACAAATAATAATGTCCACTTCAATCAAATACACATTTCCTTTCACGCACAAGCTACATTAATGAGTCAATTTCAACCCAGTAGTCACCTCACCGCAACATCTAAAACTCACTTCAACAATCTCATTTACAATATCCAACAATCACACACAACTTTGAAACTTACTCATATTGCCACTGTAAGGGACAGAAAAGAGCAGATGGCTTTGGATTCGCAGAGACACCATGCTTTGCTTGCCTCATTAGAAACACAATACCTGCTCTATATTTCTCATGTTTACTAATTGGCTCAACATAGCGAACTGTGCAAACCTGCGCCCCCTATAGTTCTGGAGAAACAACAAAATACAAACGGTTCCAGTACAGTGGCTCTGCATGAAAACAGTGTAAAAACATAAGATTTGTTAAAACATTATGCATTTAATACTTTATATTTTATAATCATATGTATCTTTGTATTTGTAAAGTTTGTATATATTACAGACTTATGAACAAACAAGCTTTGCAATCGTTTAAACAACTCAGAAATTGTTAATCAACCCAGTTAGTTGTACTGTTTCACATAATTTATTTCCATTTTATCTAAACTCATTTTGTCTCATTATTAAAATACAAAAATGCTATAAACAACATCTGCCTGGTTCACTAATTTCTACTGCTGTAACATTTTTCCATGTTGTCTTGAAAAACCTTTCCTAGCTTTAATGGTTCTTCTCATTACAAAAGCCAGTGATAATGAAAACCAACTGAGGCAAAAGTTGAGCAAAAAGAGAAATGATTAACTAGCCTTATTAAAATCAACCTTGTTGGGGAGGGATGGGGGTGACTGGGTATGGGGCACATGATGGAGAGCACATTGTGGGAAGCAGATAATTTTTAAAATGACACTGGTCTTTTGCAAACATGAGCAACGGGAGGGGAAAAAAAATCTGATTAGGGTGACAAGCATTGAGTGATACTGCAAACCTGTTAATAACATGAAAATTAGAAGGGGCTCATGCAAAGAAAAGAGATTAATTTAGCTGGAGTCCATCTTCGGTGCAAATTGCGAAGTTGTGAATATGTTCGCAGATAATGAGCCTTCCTACTTGTCAGCTCACTTGTCATTTTCTGTAATTAATGTTAAGGAAGACTCCTTCCTGATGGTTGGTATTACTCATGTACCAGAGAAAATTTCTTCAGAGAAATAATTTACATTTATTATCATCAGTCTGTTTGTGTGGTTTATTTCACGGTGAAGTAATTTATTGCAGCACCATTTCGAACTCCTTGATTAGTCACTCGTCAAAGTGAGATGTAACACCCCCCCCCCCCTCCCGCCACCCCCCAGATGTCTGGGTCGAGGGAAATTGAAAGTGTGGAACCATCACATGGGCTCCTGGGTGTAAATGGCACCTTTCTGCCACCAATTGTGCAGGTGTGGATGTTTTGGAGTGTAGAAAGGGTTGCAAGCAGAATTAGGAAGGAGAAGCCAGACAAACTTTGCAATGGTACAGAAGGCATACCATTCTGCTGCTTTTTTTTTTCCAGTTTTAGGCTTATATGTCAACGCCTGTTCCCCACAAATGTTAAGTTGTTTACAAATCAACAAGACAAATCAGCAAGACATATAGTATGACCAAGAGCCTCACACAGTGTATTCATGATCTTCATATGTCACCCATCTTCTCTCTCTCCACATCTTTCTCATTCTCATACACAGCTACATAGACCCAGGCTTGTTTACAAAAAAACATAATTTGCCCTCCTGGCTCTTTAATCCAGTTAATTCTCAAGAGCAACCAATGTAATGTGCTTCAAACCATGTGATTTGCTAGCTTTTATCTTACTTTCTATTATTCAAGACATGTATCTTTGCAAATCTATGGAATGTTATAAGCAATAACAAAAATTTACTGTTTTCAGTGTAAATAAGTTGTTATAAAGAATGAAGTGTTAACCCACACAGATGTTTTATGTTTGTCTTTCATTTAAGGAATACAATTGAATTTACTTGTGAATAATGTTTTTGTAATGATTTTTTCTTATCTACAGTGGTGTGAAAAAGTGTTTCCTGATTTCCTATTTTTTTGTATGTTTGTCACACTTAAGTGTTTCGGAACATCAAACCAATTTAAATATTAGTCAAAGACAACACAAGTAAACACAAATTGCAAATTTGAAAGGAAGGTGTTTATTACTAAGGGAGAAAAAAATCCAAACCTACATGGCCCTGTGTGAAAAACTGACCCCCCTCCCCTTGTTAAAACAAAACTTTACTATCGTTTATCACACTTGAGTTCACTGTCTCTAGCCACACCCAGACCTGATTATTGCCACACCTGTTCTCAATCAGGACATCACTTAAACAGGACCTGGCCTGACAAAGTGAAGTACACCAAATGATCCTTAAAAGCTACACATCATGCCAAGATCCAAAGAAATTCAAGAACAATTGAGAAAGAAAGTAATTGAGATTTATCAGTCTGGAAATGGTTATAAAGCCATTTCTAAAGCTTTGTGACTCCAGTGAACCACAGTGAGAGCCATTATCCACAAATGGCAAAGACATACTTATTTACGCAGGTTTTTGGCTAGATTTAGACTGGGATGCATGGCTTTGGTCACAGGTCCGGAGTCTGGAGCCATGTCTGACGTGCCTGCCAAGACCTTTAGCCTGGAGTGTTGGTTGGGCGGTCTGGCTGAACTGGGCTTCAGTCCTCTTTATTTTGACTTGTGCATCTTTGCCTTAGACTAAGGGCAGAGCTGGGGGTTAATAGTCAAAGAGTCTCATGGTGATCAGAGACTGGGTTGCCGTCTTCTGCCTCCTGTGGGATTGCCAATGTCTCATGTGATCCCTCTTGGCTGTGTTATCTCGCGGTGCTCCTCTTTCTAGCTATGCTGCTATAACTAATGCTGCCGGGATCTCATGCTACATGTGGCATCAGTGATTGTTAATAGACAGTGTGCTCTTAATCAATAACTAATTACTTTTTCTGTTTTCTCTCCGAACTGTGTCCCTGTACCAGTTTCAGCCCCACACATGATGTTCATCCGCTTCAGCTTCACTCAAGCTGTTTCCATCATCAGCTCCAGCCCCACCGTAGACCAGTAACTCTCTCTTTCCTCCAACAAGGACTTTCCTGCTTAGACTCAGGATCCTAGAGTGACTCTGTGTATCTGGGCAAAATGGCCTGCATGGCAGAGTTCCAAGACAAAAACTACTGCTGAGCAAAAAGAATATTAAAGCTCGTCTCAATTTTTCCAGAACATATCTTGATTATCCCCCCAAGACTTTTGCGAAAACATTTTGTGGGCTGACGAGACAAATGTTGAACACTTTGTAAGGTTTGTGTCTCATTATATCTGGTGTAATAGTAACACAGCACTTCAGAAAAAGTACATTATACAAACAGTCAAATATGGTGGTGGTAGTGTGATGGTCTGTGACTGTTTTGCTGCTTCAGGACGTGGAATACTTAAGTGATGAATGGAATTATGAATTCTGCTGTCTACCAAAATATCCTGAAGGAGAATGTCCAGCCATCTGTTCGTGACCTCAAGCTGAAACGAACTTGGGTTCTGCAGCAAAACAATGATTCAAAACACACCAGCAAGTCCACTTCTGAATGGCTGAAGAAAACTAAAATGAAGACTTTGGAGTGTCCTAGTCAAAGTCATGACCTGAATCCTGTTGAGATGCTGTGGCATGACCTTAAAAAGGCTGTTCATGCTTGAAAACCCTCCCATGTGGCTGCATTACAACAATTCTGCAAAGATGACTGTGCCAAAATTCCTCCACAATGCTGTAAAATAATTTTGCAAGTTAACGCAAATGCTTGGTTGCAGTTGTTGCTGCTAAGTGTGGCCCAACCAGTTATTAGGTTTTGGGGCAATCACTTTTTGACACAGGGCCATCTAGGTTTGGATATTTTTCTCCCTTAATAACAAACACCATAATTTAAAAACTGCATTTTCTGTTTACTTGTGTTGTCTTTGATATTAAATTGATCTTTAATATTTAAATTTGTTTGATGTTTCTGAAACACTTAAGTGTGACAAGCATAGAAAAAAAAAAATGCCATGCATATGCCATGGAAAAAGCTATTAAACAATACCATAAAATTGTAAATTATATATATTTTTTGCTATGAAATATATAAAAGTGTTACAGTGATTCAAGTATTAAAGTAAGGCATTAAAGTTTCACCATAGTCCACAGAACTTTCTTTCAGGTGGTTTGAGTTCTAGCAATGCCTTCCGGCTTGGTCAGGCATCACATTTGCTGTGCCTCAGGGAGGAGAAGCTGTTCAAGCTGTTATTTATCAAAAACTGAAACAGTGACCCCTACCCAGCCCTGTCTGGTGTCCCACCCAGGGCATGTTTATTCTTGCACCCTGTGTTGTCTTAGAGTAAGTATGGAAGCTTATAAAGGCATGCTCAAAAGGCATTAATGATTCATTAAAAAACCTTTGAAAAAGACACATTACAAACACAAATTTGTGGACACCCCTTCTAATTATTGAGCTCTGCCATTTCAGCAACAAGCACTTGTAACACATTAATAGTAACAAGCATACATTTCTGGACTCTCAATAGATGAACAACATGTTAGCCAGTACTATGGTTTTGGATGGGCCTTGAGCACAGTTTTCACAGTTCCCACTTAAGCAAAACATTTACAATAAAATAAAAGTCACCTTTGTTTTATCATTCTACAAAGCCACAATGAAGAAGGTGATTGGATAAAAAAAACTGATTAACTGAGGAGTTTTACTGACAGAAGCATTTCATGCTTTCCTTTTTAATGACCTTTTTCCAACAATTGCATAATGAACACAGGTCATCAGACATTCAATTTATTGATGAGTAATCAAAAAGTAGACTTGTTGTAATCAATGAGCCACTTATGTTTTTTAATTCACCTAAAAACTTAGCCTAAATAATTAATTAAAATGCTACTAATAACACATTACAAAAGGTGATATAATATTTACACTGGCACTGCACAACTGATATGACCTATTTGCACAAAAGCCAAATGTGGAATGTCATTTATTACAAACGTAATTACACTGGCTTGATCATTAGGGTCCACTAAGAGCTGCACTGACTGGCTCAATCCCAAATTTCTTTTTCTGAAACATGAGGTGCACCAAATAGCTCTTAACTCGAAGCACATGTAGTGCACCTATGTAGGAAGCAGGAAGTCGTCATTTGAGATAGGACATTAACTCCGCCATTACTCCGGTGCAGAAAGTCGTTTGGGGTTATGAACGCTTAAAAAATGGCTACAGCTGTGATTTTTTTTTTCAGTTTTCATTAGGTGGGAAGATGATTGCTCTATGTGGGAATTGTCTCACCCAGATATGCTTCCCATAGATATGCCCCTGATGAACAGTGACAGTCTCACTTTTAAAAGCCCTTTCTAAAGAACAAAGGCTGTTGTACCAGCAAAAGTGGGGGGAAACTCATACAAATATTCAATGTTTTGTAAGAATTTATTTTGTGTGCCCCAAACGCTTGTCTATATAGTGTAGTGTAATTTAAAAAATAAGTACACATTTGAAGGATTGAGCAAAAATATCTTATAATGAATCAGTTCTGCCTTTGCTCTCTTTTCACTCACTTGCTAAAATCACTATATGTGGAAAATGTCTCAATCAAACCTCCTGTGGTTTTACACACAGAAATGAAATATGGGGCTGCCCTGCCCTGCCATAACCATAACTCAAGCAATATTCATCTGAGACATGTATTCAAATCAGCCTCAGCTTTGCACTGGGAAATTCATAAGCTAGCTTCTTAAATGTATTATTCATCAGCATAAGTAAATAATGCATGTTTGATTCTATAGCAAATTAACTCTTTGATCTACCTTGGCTACCACTCATTATTTTAATAGCCAATATTGTTATGTAATTAATGTTGTAATTAATATTGGTAATTGTACTTAAATCCTTACTAAAACAGCGATGCATATAAACTGTCTTAATTAAGCCAGCAGTAAGGTGTTATATTGCAGGAGGCACTGTTGATAATGGATCATGTGTAGCTTTATATACAGAACAAAAAAACTAAAATACAATCGAAAATATAGACACTGTCAGTGGTGTAGGCATAAAGGGAAATGTGGGCAAGACTTAAATACAGTAGAGGTACTAGACATGGGAAAAAGACATGTTAAATCACTAAATCACCACACTTATAGGACATTCACCCGATTTTTTTTATTTTTTACTTCATAGCAAATAAACAAATCACAGATATTATACTTAACAAATGTAATTTTATAGCTAAATATTCAAGCTTCATGCATACCTAAAACTTACTAAATTATTTTACTTAATGAAATTTTTTCCAGATTGAGCAGAAAAATAAAAAAACAAAATAGAATCACTCAATTTTGAGAAAGAATTTGTGGTATCATAATCCAAACCTCACAATTAGTACTGCGTTGCTCCTCCTTGGGTTTGAATTCTTTGAATCATGTATTTCACTTATGAAACCAATATTCTACATAAAGCTGGCTCCAATGTTCCTGAATAGTGGAATAGTAGATCAGGCTTGTAGGATAGGATCTTGTCATGGATCAAGTTTTTAAATTTCTACCATAAAATTCGAATCAACTGCACTCCAGACTGAATGCAGGCCACACTCTGTTGTTATTTCTGTTTTTTTATGTGGCTTTTTAAATTGTAAATTAGACTTCATTCAGCCAGTTTCTTCAATTTTTTACAGTTCTGTCATAAACTCTTACTCGTGTTTGTTTTTCATTTGTTTTGTTTGTTAGGCATTTCCTATTTTCAAGGTATTTTGCTTTTCTAACTTAATCTAACTATGTTTTCCTTTTATAATGTTTCCATGTTGTTTATACATGCACCAACTTTTAGACACAGCTGACTGGGAACATCAAACATATTTGATGTACTCTGTGTTGGATTACATTATTGTTTATTTGCTACAAAGTGAAAAAAAGTTGGATGAATATACTTTAACCCTTTAAGGCCCTTACCAAGTAAAAGCAATGGAACATTCTCTCTTGAATTTTTTTTTATTTGTTTGGGGCAGTACATTAATAAAATTAGTTTTTTTTCGGTTAAGACCCCACAGTTTTTTAATTGGTTGAGATGGCACTTTATGGTAAAAGTAGAACACAAACAGAAATAGAAAAAATATATATATTTATATTGTTGTATAAAGTTACATAATTCTTTTCATCCAAATCTCTGAAACTATAATATGTCAATAAACATATTACCTTTATGTCAGGGTCACACTATTTTCCACCACTAGGGGGCAGCTTGGTTAAGCTGTTAACCGGTGACTTCTGACAGTTCTGTGCGATTGCGCACACGCGCTTGCGCATCGTACTGATATGGAACACCTGCCAGGCCAGGTATTTAAGTCCTTCTCCTGTGCTTGGCAGTGTCGTTGCATGACCACTGTTGGCTGTCTATACGCTCCGGCGGTTTTATGACAGGCTGACTCCTTTTGCTGGCTTAACGCTTCAGTGTTTGTATTTACAGGCAGCATCTTTTCCACTAGACACCCCGGTGTCTAAACGAGGCAGTTCTGGGTCTGGACCGGTGAGGTCTTAGCGGTAGACCGGTTCCGTTTAGGGAATCGGCTGCATAGGGATTCTGAAGACCCGAGGTAAGGCAGGGCTTAGTGTGGTAGTGTAGAAGTAGATATTTCTCACGGTCCTTCTCCCTCCTGCCTCTGCATTAAGCGATCGCTTCAACGCGATCGCTTCCTTTCATCCTGCTTGCGCTTTAAGCAATCGTTTCAGCGCGATCGCTTCCGGTTACTCACTCTGTGGCGCTGCGCGTCATATTGCGTCTGTGTGCCTTTACTGAGTGACAAAATCACTGGCTGTTTCTCAATATGCCTTCTTCTCTGTACTTGTGTTGTTGTGTACTTGTGAAACGTCATCAGTCGCAGCCCAAGTACTGTTCCATTTCCAAGTTCGCATTTAACCAAGTACGCTCCAAATCCCCGGATGTGTTCTTGATCCGCCCATATTACCGAGGATGCATCAGAGCAGACTTGTGCAGACTTGAACAGTGAAATATCCCACAATGCAATGTCAGCTCGGTAATGGCGGATGAGAGGACTCCCAACTGGATGTATAATTTTTAAAGTAAATACTGTTATTGTGTCACAAAATGAAGTTATAAGAGTTTTTTAGGCGAGAATGTAGTTGTTTAAAATTCAACTATGCGGTCAGATAATCAAGATAAAGCTTACATAAAAAAAACGCTCAGACGATTTCGTAGATGTGACGGGAAGCTATTAACGTATTTATTATGCATTATATTTATTATTTGTTCAGCCTGTATTCTAAATATGAGTTGTCTGATATAAATTGAAGTTCATAATTGAATTCCCTTCTAAAATCAGACTTGTTTGGTGCTGGCTTATGTTTGGGAAGGTTTTGATTTATGCTTAAATGAGATCGGTCCGTTGTTACACGTAGATTAAACTATTTAATGGAAAGTAAAAGATCTGAGCGCTTCTTCCACCACTGACAGGCTTTATACAAGATGTTTTAGGTTTTTATCTATGTGTAAAAAGTAAACAGTGTTGTCTCCATAGCCAAGTACGCTGCTGTTCCAATGGTAGAATTACCCAACTGCGTTCTCCCGTCCTCGGGAGTATGTACTCGCAAGTCCTACTTCTCGTACTTGGTATTGAGAAACGGCCACTGTTTTTGTGTGAGACTGTAGACGTGCTGCGGCGCGCCACGTCCCCCTCCATTCAGCACCTTTTAAAAAGGGCGCTCTCATTTCGTGCCTCCTTACTGGAGTGAAAATGTAGCAAAATGTACATTATGACTTTTTTCTCTCACTGTCTCTGTATATTGTTTGTAGGTATAAATGTATGCATTTATATTTAAATTGTCACTCTGTATATTAATTATTCAACGTATTACACTGATTGAGTAAGTAGTAGGATACACAGTATCAGTGTGCAGTGCTGTGAATTATTATTATCAGTATTATTATTATTTTCCTCCCACCCTATCCTGTATACTGTCTGTCTGTCAGTCATTATTATTTTTGTGTTGCTTGTCTTACTTTTCACCTTATTTGGTTGTCCTGTGTACTGCCTGTTTGTTGCCATTATTTCTGTCGGTGTTATTTCTTTTTGACCTTGCTTATTTGTCTTGCGTATAGCTTGTCTGTCACAATTATTTTGTCTATATGTTGTTATTTTTGTAATTAAAAATAAAATTATTCTATTTATAGTTAAAACTGTGAAGAATAGTTCAAAACGGCTTAAAATATTAAAGTCCAAAGAACGAACTGCAAGCTTTAAACATAATGGCCCCGCCTAAAGACACCACGGAGCGTCTGACGCAATCCCCTCCGTTCTGCTATTCCTCAGAACCAGCTCATTAGCATACTGTGATAACAAACATGGCGGATACTGCGGCTGGTGTGGGAAAGCGGTTTTCTTAGTTATTGGTAATTAAATACTTCATATACTCGTCTAAATTGGATTGGTAAACATTCTGTTTTAAACATGTACATAGTTTACGATAAAGGACTTAACTTTCGGTAACTTCTTTGAAGTTCGTGCGCGTTTTTGAACGCTAGCTAACGGTCCGGTGAGATGCTGAGTCACAGAGTGAGTTACTGCTGCTGCAGATCTTCATTCTCAGACCGAATGCTATGCTAGTTTCTGTTGGTAGCATAATGTTAGTCAGAGTTTGGTTTGCCCATAACTTGGATTGTAGAGCAGCTCCAAAAGAGAAACGTTAAGTACGCTAATGTACGTTACATTTACATATATATTTTTAGCTGTACTGAATGTTAACACCTGATACGCCTTTTGTGTTTTTATTAATCGTTTGCAGGGTAACATTAGCATGCACATTCAGGGACCTAGCTAT
The DNA here is from genome assembly GCA_025084515.1 of Ancistrus triradiatus. Lineage (NCBI taxonomy): Eukaryota > Metazoa > Chordata > Actinopteri > Siluriformes > Loricariidae > Ancistrus > Ancistrus triradiatus. The sequence continues at coordinate 6,669 of JAJAGP010006146.1, read as the reverse complement.
CTGCAGCCTTTCAGGTAATATTATTAGCTAGTCTATCATGACCAAAAGCACCGTGATAAATTAACTGTATTATTTTTTTTCAATTAAGTCTATAGGAATAAAGTGTGGAATGAGCTTGAAGTTTTCAGTACTTTCACTGCAATGCTTCTTTTGTCCTGTTTGAAGGATTTGCACAAAACACATTTTCATGAACTTTGTTTTTATGTTTTCTGTTGAGAATGGACTTGATACATACAATAAACATCAATTCCATATTATGATTAATACGACCTTTATTAGATGTTTGCACCATAGTCCGTATTGTGCTAAAGTTTCAAACATGGAAGCGTTAGTAGTTTATTTTTGTCAGTTAACAACATGCAAAGTGAATGAACAAAAGAGAAATCTAAATCAAATCAGTATTCGGTCTCTTCATGTAATCCCAGACAGACTCGATAATGTTGAGATCAGAGCTCCGGTGTGTCCATATCCTCACTTCCAGGACTCCTTGTTCTTCTTTACACTGGAGATGTTTCTTGGTGATATTGGCTGTAGCCACAATTCTTCCATGAAGACCACTTCTGACCAGACTTCTCAGAACAGTCAATGGGTGTGTCAGTGCCCCACTGGTTTCTGCTACTTCTTTGCTGATGGTACTGCTGGACATCTTCCAGTTTTTAAGGGAAGTAAGCATGAGGTGCCTGACCACTGCATCTACGGTCCTCAGCATTGCCCATTTCTTTGTACTTTTTCTAATGAGCTTTAACCTCCAGTCTACTTTGAAATCCTTGCCTGGGAGAGAGGACCTTGCTGATGCAGTATACCTACCTTGTGTCTTGTTACTGTGCTCAGACTTGCCATGGTTGTATGTCCTGTGACACAAAACTGTTTTCCCACAACCTTACCTTTGTAGCAGAGTTTGGCTGTTCCTCACCCAGTTTTATGCCTCCTACACATTTGCTTCTTTTTCATTTAATGGCTGTGTTGCAAATGATAATTATCATCGGTTTGGTATAATTGGTTAATCATACACCGGACTATAATCCTACAAAATCCCAGACTGTGTGAGTGTACCAAGAAGAATTGATGTTGTTTTGAAGGCATAGGGTGGTCACACCGAGTATTGGTTTGATTTAGATTTCTCTTGTTCATTCACTTCGCATTTTAATTGACACAAATGAACTATTACTACTTCTATTGTAAAACCGTTCTTACTTTGTAGCATTTTATTTCACACCTGCTTAATACTTTAGCATAGTACTGTACATCAATTGTTTTTATTTTAAAAAAAAATTCTAAAATGCAAAGTTATTACAAATAGATATACATTATTTTGGTCTGAATGTTTGTGTTTCTAGAAGGGAGTCGAGGCTTTGTGATACTTCCAGACTAAATGAGTATAAATATTACATCACATCCTTGTTTATTTCTGTGTAGATTATGTTTTGTGATTTTCCACACTTGTCGGGATGGAACACGGTTGAGGTGGGGAATTTGAAAAAGGCCTTCATTAACAAAAGGTGTCATTATGCCAGCCTGACCGTCGAGATATAGGTGAACAGACACCTTGCCAGCCTCCTTCCCAAAATGATGAAATGACTCCAGGTTAACTTTGGCTGTTTGAACACAGCTGTACTGGACTCTGAATCTGAGACTGGAACTAAACACACACACCAGACATTTGATTGTTTTTAAGGGGAAATGTGAAAAAAAAATATATATTGTAATTACAGAGGTGCTTGAAGGTTTGTGAACCCTTTAGAATTTTCTATATTTCTGCATAAATATGATCTAAAACATCATCAGATGTTCACACAAGTCCTAAAAGTAGATAAAGAGAACACGGTTAAACAAATGAGACAAAAATATTATACTTGGTCATTTATTTATTGAGGAAAATGATCCAATAGTACATATTAGTGAGTGGCAAAGTATGTGAGTCTTTGTTTTCAGTATCTGGTGTGAATTTGCTCCATTTGTACACAATCTGTCTGACTGTGGATTGGCGGAATTGGTTTTGTAGCCTTTTCCAGCCTGATGAGCAACAACAACTCTTTTTCTGAGGTCCTCAGAAATCTCCTTTGTTTGTGCCATGATACACTTCCACAAACGTGTGTTGTGAAGAGCAGACTTTGATAAATCCCTGTTCTTTAAATAAAACTGGGGGCCCACTCACACCTGATTATCATCCCATTTACTGAAAACACCTGACTCTAATTTCATCTTCAAATTAACTGCTAATCCTAGAGGTTCACATACCTTTGCTACTCATTAATATGTAATATTGGATCATTTTCCTCAATAAATAAATGACCAAGTATAATATTTTTGTCTCATTTGTTTACTGGGTTCTTTTTTTCTACGTTTAGGACTTGTGCGAAAATCTGATGATGTTTTAGGTTCCATTTATGCAGAAATATAGAAAATTATAAAGGGTTCACAAACTTTCAAGCACCACTGTAAGTAAACAAGTTTAATGAATTAAAATTTACCAATCGATACATTTGTGTTATTGTCTGTATAATAAACAGTTATTGGTAATTCTGCTCCTTGACTTTAATGACTGAAGGGCTTAGCCACGGGGTAACAATAGAATGGAATTATTTTACCTCAGGAAGGCTGATAAACAAATTGTGTCTTTTGTCCTCTATCTTAAAATCTAACAGTAAATGGTGATAAAGGAACTGTGGTATAATTGCAGTAGTACACTCGAGGTCGTGCTTTAACGTGAGATATTGGCACGGGTGTTCTGTTCTTCGATCTACAGCTGCAGCACACTCGTGCCAGTATCTCACGTTAAAGCACTCCCTCTTGTGTATTATTGCTTATATATATATATATATATATATATATATATATATATATATATATATATATATATATATGTGTGTGTACGTATTTAAAACCTCAGACACGTGTTGGTTCATTGATGGTTTTGGATATTAAATAAAATAGTTATCAGCAGTGACTATCAACAGTGACCAAATATCACCAGTGATCCGACACATGTTATCTGAGTTTTTAATATGTAATGGTTATTTAAGGGAAAATTTTAATCTAAAGGAAAAAAAAAGTTTTAATTAAATTATTTAAATATTCCTCCTCCATGAGCAGAATAAAATGATTACAATACATTTTAGACTTTACTTTCTGTGAGGGAGCTTTTAGAGGTGGGCGTCTAGTTCCTATCAACACCACAATTTTGAATCTAACTTTCTATAGAATTCAGGATTTTATAGCAAACCCCTGTGACTGACCATTTAAATCATCTCATTTAAATCATCTCCACATGTGGAGTGATTTGCTTGTTGCTGACTTGTACTATAGATGAAAACTGAACATGAATACCATTTACAGACGCAGCTTGTTCAATAAGATACCGTGACTTAGAATCTGCTCTACCAGAAGGTTAAGCAGAATGTTAATGGGTTAATTGTGTGTTTTTATTTCACCAAGAATAGAAACACACACACACACACACCAAACATATACAGATACAAGTTCAGATTCTGTTTATTTCTCTTATTTACTTCTCATATTTTATATGTTTATACCTTTCACTGTTTCATTTTTACAGTTTGCTTTCCTTACACCCAAAATTAAAATACAATATTTATGTAAAGTGTGAGGATTTAAATTAAATGCAAAATTGTCAATATTACTTGTTACAGACTAAATTGAACAGTCGATTTAGAATTTTGATACCAAGTAATATTGAGCTAAAACCTATTTCAAGTCCAAATTTAAGTTTGGATATAAAAATGATACCCAAAACTCTTCTTATTAATGCTGCATTTCAATGTGTATCCTTCGATAAAGTGTGGAACCTAAACATTTTCAGCCATAGAATTTAAACCTTGCTTCAGATTTGTTAATTGTTGTTGAGGTTTTTCTGGAAAAATGGTGGTCAAGAAACTCCCAGAAGTCATATTCAAACCAAACATATTTCAGCTTAGTGGAATAGAACTGATTAAAAGTATTGTTTGACGTAGATTGCATATTACAAAAATACACCTCAAACAAAAAAATCCTTACACTAATCTGGCAATACATACATACATACATACATACATACATACATATATATATAGATAATATAAGATATATATATATATATATATATATATATATAATATAGATTATATATATATATATATACACAACCAGTAACATACATACCTGCATATATATATATATATATATATATATATATATATATATATATATATATATATATATATATATATATATATATATATATATATATGTGTGTGTGTGTGTGTACCAGTGAGGGATGTATCTTATGGGGTACTAGGGTCATTGTCCCACTAGCTGGAAGAGAGACTGTTTTAAAGCAATTACACCAGTCACATCCTGGTATCACCAGAATGAAAGCCCTGGCATGCAGCTACGTTTGGTGGCCAAGGTTGGATGCAGATATTGAAGCTTTGGTGAAAGCTTGTTCGGTATGCCAAGAAAACAGTCAGAGACCAGCTGTGGTACCCCTTCACCCCTGGGAATGGCCTGAGCAGCCATGGTACACGTGGATTATGCAGGGCCATTTCTTGGAAAAATGTTCTTGATCTTGCTGGATGCCCATTCTAAATGGATTGAGGCTTACCCACTCAATAATGCGACCTCCAGTATCACGATTGAATGCTTGAGAAAAAGTTTCAGTCAACATGGAATCCCATAAATGCTTGTAACTGATAATGGGACATGTTTCACAAGTAGAGACTTTGCATAGTTTATGTCAGGAAATGGCATTCGTCATGTCACAACAGATCCATATCATGCTTCATCTAATGGACTTGCTGAAAGGGCAGTGCAGACATTTAAAGCTCTGTTAAAGACCACCCAAGGAAGCATTGAAACCAGAGTGTCCCGAGCGTTGTTCAGTTATCGCATAACACCCCAAGGTACCACAGGTAGATCACCAGCTGAACTGTTGCAGAGAAGGACACTACGATCCACCATAGATCTACTGCATCCAGGCATCAAGGGTAAAGTAGTACAGCAACAGTTATGCCAAAAGTTATACCATGACCAGCATGCCAAAAGTCGTAGTCTGGAGGTGGGTGACCCTGTTTATACAAGAAACTTTGGTTCAGGTCCTACATGGGTCCCAGGATTCGTCGAGCAGAGAACTGGACCGGTTTCCTGCCAGGTCACCTTGGGAGGAGACACATTGACCAAGTGAAAAATCGGAGTTTCACGGACCAGGTTCACAAGTCGGAACTTCCAAAGAGAGGGGACTCAATGGAGAATTCTCAAACAGAGACAAGTGCAGCTGAAATGACATCTCCTAATGTACCGCCAATGAGTCCTCAACAACCATCACCTCGGAGATCCGAGCAAGACAGAAAACCCCCTACCTTCCTGAAGGACTTTGTTAGAGTAGTAATGAGTTCCCCAGCAAGAGGGTGAGAATGAGCCCTGGAACTCATTGGGACAGAAGGTGGTCCACCCTGATGTCCTTAGAGAGGAACAAGTAATAATTTGTTGTTGAATAGTTTATGTTGTTGGTATGTTCTGTATGGTGTGAGAAACTGCACATATCTAGGGTATACCCCATAGTAGAAGTATGCAGCAGGGGAAGTTTTGTTGCAGAGGGTGAGGAATGTAGTGAACTGCACTGTTGTTGTATATGCATAAGTTTTTGGGAAGTAGCCAGAAGGTGGCAGTATATACATCTATCGATGAGATATACACATGTAGCAGTATGAAGCCAGACATGGTCTGTGTAAGTTGTGTATGCCCTCAAGAGTTAATAAAGCGTTAAACCATTCTTACCGGAGGTACTACCGACTATTGATTTTTGTGGCTAATAAGATGCTACAATTTTCTACCTTTAGTTAATCTGCGGAAGCCCACTGGACAGGACACCAATCCATTGCAAGAACTCTCTCATAGCTCAGGAGACATAATGGTAATTTTCCTTTGTGTTTCCTTGACTTTGTCACAAATGTTTGTCTTAATATTCCATAGTAGAAACAGAATTAGACAAAAAGGATACAATTTCAAATATGATTAAATTAGCCAAAACTGAGTTTATCAGAACTGAGTGATCATTGAAGATATAAATGTGTGTCAAGGGTGACATGTGAACAAGTAGAGTAATTAACTTTTTTTTTTTTCATTTTAACGCTGCTTATTGTTGGTCAAGATTACCTTGACTCTGGCACTTAATGCTGAAGAACACATGGTGCAGTCATAAGCATGTCCTGAATGGGATGCCAGTTCATCGCAGTGCTCTGTGTAGGTCACTGTTACAGTGCCTATGGATGATCCCTGACTGGAATTCTCCTCTCAGAAATACTCAGTCATGTTTTTATGTGACATCTGATCTACTCCGTGTTGGAGAAAAGGGAGGAATAGACAAAGGGAGGAAGTGTTGGAGAAATTTTAATATCTTAGTATTTAATCCTACTGCATAGTAAAGTAAAATGTAAGTAATCCTAAACTTATGTAATCCTATAACTGTGGAACACTGTGTAATGATTCTTTCCGATGACTTGTTGAAAAAGTCAGCAGCAAGCCATAAAAGAAGAAGGAGTTACAGAGACAACAGCGATACCCTGACCCCTAGTCATAAAGACCGTTATCTGTCTATATGTTGGTACACAGAATCTTGTCGTTATCTCTGGTTTTTATCTCTGCTTTTTATCTCTGGGCAGGAGACCCAGCTTG
>JAJAGP010006145.1:0-24674 GCA_025084515.1 Ancistrus triradiatus | reverse complement strand
CTTCCACAAAATTTTGATTGGATTAACGTCAGGACTTTGACTTGGCCATTCCAAAGCATTAAATTTATTCTTCTTTAATCATGCTTTTGTATAACGACTTGTGTGCTTAGGGTCGTTGTCTTGCTGCGTGATAAACCTTCTCTTGAGATTCAGTTCATGGACAGATGTCCTGGTGTGTATATATATATATATATATATATATATATATATATATATACACACACACACGCACACACACCAGACAGATGGGCAGGGCCTAAGCCATGGAGTGTTTTAAATTGTAGCAGTAGTATGTTGTATTGGATGCGTTCATGGATGGGCAGCCAGTGAAGTCACTCAAGCACTGGAGTGATGTATTCATTTTTCCTCATGGAGGAAATTCTAGCAGCAGCGTTTTGAATATGCTGCAACGGATGGAGAGTTTTAGAAGCAAGGCCATAAAGGAGAGAGTAAAGGAGCAATAGTCAAGTCGAGAAACAACAAAGGCAATGATGTGCCTCAGTGGCCTTAGGGGATAGCAACGGATGGAAACGTGCAACATTGCATACAGTAGTGTGAAAAGTGTTTGCCCCGTTCTTGAGTTCCTATTTTTTTGCATGTCTGTTACACTTACAGTGGTGCTTGAAAGTTTGTGAACCCTTCACTCAAGTCCTGAAAGTAGATAAACAGAACCCAGATAAACAAATGAAACAAAAATATTATATTTGGTAATTTATTTATTAAATAAAATGTTCCAATATTACATATTAGTGAGTGGCAAACGTATGTGAACCTCTAGGATTAGCAGTTAATTTGAAGGTGAAATTAGAGTCAGGTGTTTTCAATCAATGGGATTACAATCAGAGGTGACTGAGCACCCTGGTTTTATTTAAAGAACAGGGATCTATCAAAGTCTGCTCTTCACAACACGTTTGTGGAAGTGTATCATTGCACGAACAAAGGAAATTTCTGAGGACCTCAGAAAAAGAATTGTTGATGCTCATCAGACTGGAAAAGGTTACAAAACCATCTCTAAAGAGTTTGGACTCCACCAATCCACAGTCAGACAGATTGTGTACAAATGGAGGAAACAGAAGACCATTGTTACCCCTCCTCAGGAGTGGTTGATCAACAAAGGTCACTCTAAGAGCAAGGCGTGTAATAGTTGGCAAGGTCATAAAGAACCCCAGGGTAAGTTCTAAGCAACTGAAGACCTCTCTTGCATTGGGTAATGTTGATGTTCATGAGTCCACCATCAGATGAACACTGAACAACAATGGTGTGCATGGCAGGGTTGCAAGGAGAAAGCCACTGCTCTCCAAAAATAACTTTGCTGCTTGTCTGCAGTTTGCTAAAGATCACGTGGACAAGCCAGAAGGATATTGCAGGAATGTTTTGTAGACGGATGAGACCAAAATATAACATCTGTGAAACATGGTGGTGCTGGTATTATGGTTTGGGCCTGGACGGCTTGTTATCATTAATAGAACAATGAATTCTGAATTATGTCAGAGAATTCTAAAGAACAATGTCAGGACATCTGTCCATGAACTTAATTTCAAGAAAAGGTGGGTCATGCAGAAACACAACAACCCCAAGCACACAAGTCGTTCTACCAAAGAATAGTTAAAGAAGAATAAAGTTAATGTTTTGGAAAGGCAGTCAAAGTCCTTACCTTAATCCATTTGAAATGTGGAAGAACCTGAAGCGAGCAGTTAATGTGAGGAAACCCACTAACATCCCAGATTTGAAGCTGTTCTGTACTGAGGAATGGACTAAAATTCCTCCAAGCTGGTGTGCAGGACTGATCAACAGTTACCGGAAACGTTTAGTTGCAGTTATTGCTGCACAGGGGGGTCACACCAGATACTGAAAGCAGAGGTTCACATACTTTTGCCAATCATTAATATGTATCTTTATAGGCAGCTCTTTATCTACTTTTAGGACTTGTGTGAAAATCTGATGATGTTTTAGGTCATATTTATGCAGAAATATAGAAAATTCTAAAGGGTTCACAAACTTTCAAGCACCACTGTAGCAGCTGAAGGGAAAAGGAAAAGGAATAGGAATTCTTCTGTGGAGACTGAAGGGAGTCTGTGTGAACTTCCAGATAATGTAAGAAAGAAATTATTTCTATTAATTTCTATCATGTCTCTCCATAACTTTGCAGTTACAAGTTGTAATGTTCAGGGCATACTTACATACAAATTAAATTTTACTCAAAGACAACACAAGTAAACACAAAAAACAGTTTTTAAATTAGGTTGTTTATTATTAAAGGAGAAAAAAAATCCAAACCTACATGGCCCTGTGTGAAAAACTGATTGCCCCTTGTTAAAACATAACTTAACTATGGTTTATCACACCTGAGTTCATTGTCTCTAGCCACACCCAGGCCTGATTATTGCCACACCTCTTCTCAATTAGGACATCACTTAAGTATGACCTGCCTGACAAAATGAAGTAAACCAAAAGATCCTTAAAAGCTACACATCATGCCGAGGTCCAAAGAAATTCAGGAACATTTGAGAAAGAAAGTAATTGAGATCTATCTGTCTGGAGAGAGTTATAAAGCCATTTTTAAAAGCTTTGGGACTCCAGTGAATCACAGTGATAGAGAGAGCCATTATCCAGAAATGTCCAAGAGCACAGCGCCAACTCATCCAAGAGGTAACAAAAGACCCTACAACAACATCCAAAGAACTGCAGGCCTCACTTAAGGTCAGTGTTCATGCCTCCACCATGAGAAAGAGACTGGGCAAAAATGACCTGCATGGCAGAGTTCCAAAACGAAAATCACTGCTGAGCAAAAAGAACATTAAAGCTCATCTCAGTTTTTGATGATCCCCAAGACTTTTGGGAAAACATTCTGTGGACTGACAAGACAAAAGTTGAACTATTTGGAAGGTGTGTCTCATTACATCTGGTATTAGAGTAACACAGCATTTAATAAAAAGAACAATATACAAACAGTAAAATATGGTGGTGGTAGTGCGATGGTCTGGGGCTGTTTTGCTGCTTCAGGACCTGGATGACTTGCTGTGATAAATAGACCTATGAATTCTGCTGTCTACCAAAAAATCCTGAAGGAGAATGTCCAGCCATCTGTTCGTGACCTCAAGTTGAAACGAACTTGGGTTCTGCAGTAGGACAATGATCCAAAACAAACCAGCAAGTCCACCTCTGAATGGCTGAAGAAAAATTAAATGACTTGAGTGGCCTAGTCAAAGTCCTGACCTGAATTCTATTGAGATGCTGTGTCATGACCTTAAAAAGGCCGTTCATGCTCAAAAACCCTCCATTGTGGCTGAATTACAACAATTCTACAAAGATGAGTGGCCAAAATTTCCTCCACAATGCTGTAAAAGACTCATTGCAAGTTATCGGAAACGCTTGGTTTGCAGTTGTTGCTGCAAAGTGTGGCCCATCCAGTTGTTAGGTTTAGGGGGTGATCACTTTTTCACACAGGTGTAGCTTGATAGCCGTACCCCCCCCTCTCTCTCTACCCTTTTCCATAAGTCATAAACTTTACAACATCTTGGAATGCAAGAAGGCCCAACATCTGGACAGGATCGTACCCCCCCACCGTTTGACTCCAACGGTTGACTCTTTTTGAAACCAACGGAATTGGACGTCTGTTCAAACAAGACATATAACCTTCGACATCTCCAATCATAAACTAAGTCAATGTGCTAATCTTAAGAAGGGGGTTTCAACGGTCCAGGCCACCAACCTTTCTCAATTTTCTTCTGACTGTTGCAAAATTAACGACTTTCTTTCACTTAGGTTGCGTTTACGACCTCTCAGCCTGGCGCCAGAAAGACACCCCTGGATTTATGACACCAAGAACTCAGCTGTTGTCCTAAAAGAGACAACTTTAATAATTGTATTCAACTTTTTCTGGGAACAGATTATCTTCATCGAAACCTTTTAATTACATAACAAATGATTTTTGGATCCTAATCAGTCTGAACACACTATATGCATTTAAATGATTCATCCAAAGAGTGGATCAAGGATATTTCGTCATATCCACACATATAATTATATATATTATACATATGTATGTTACTGATTTATGTATCTCATATCCACTTGGTTAATGTTTAGTATAGTGACCGTTTTATATGTTAATATGGTCCTTATGCTATAATTGGTTAAGGTTACAAATAACAGCTGTTTTTATCCACATGTATCGATCGCTCGTTTAATACTGTTCATACTTAGAAAGAACAAACATGAAGTTATTTACAATGTATCATTCCTACATCTTGTATTAATCATATTATTGTTTAGTTAAAGTATAGAGAATGCCTATGCTGTAGTTAGGATGCTTTAACGATGTTCTAAGTTATCAATTCAAGGTGCCTTTGATCATTTGAACCTTCCAACGAAGTCTGCATCTAAACTTTTTTGGTTATTATGTGATACTTTTAATCTCTTTTAGATATGTAGGAATATTATTAATCCAAGTTAGAACTTCTGTGGCTCATTTGGTGAAATAATACACAACCACGATAGGAGGGCTTTACTGAGGAGTCAGCTTCTCATTGGCTAAGTAAGGGCAACTCCTTATGTCCCGCCTACAGCCGCCCCCCAAGCCGGAACATTCAAAAGCAACGCGGGCCGACCGCGTGGCTTCAAGTCTTGTCTTCGTGTTCTTTAAGTCTTTCCTTTGTCTGTTATAGTTTTTTTTCTTTTTATAGCGCTTTTGATTATTCATTTCACTCAAGTTTTCGCGTTTATTTTAAGTTTCCTGTGTACAGCAGTCTTAAGTAGTTCGGTATCGCTGAACTAGAAGATAGTTAAAAGACTAGCCAGACTCTAAGCTCTACTATTCTCGCACAATCCAAGTTTTTCCGAGTCTTTGTTGAAGCTCGTGGTACTCGAACGCTGTAACTCTACCTTCACCGCTGGCCAGGGTGGAAATCTGAGTTATAAGTTCGCAAGACTAGATCTGGTAGACCCCGGACCACCAACGCAGGGAAGAAGCCGAACCGAAGTGAGGCCAGCGACACACACACACGTGGCTCAGGGCCACATGCCGACGAAAGCTGAAGGTAGCCGACCATCACGAGGTCCACCGAACCGTGGCATTCCATCGGAAGAGAGATTGCTGCCATTTCTCCGTGCGATCTCGGACGACAGGCTGAAACCCGGCTCCGTTCCATCTTCTTCGCGTGAGCCCACAAAGAGGCAGGTAGTACTGCTTTGGTGTGTCTTATCTGGGTCCCGGATTGTTGAATCTTGCATTTAATCTAAAACCACGCTTCAACATAGACTTATTCACGCCTAAGTAATTTTTACCATACTATCCACATTCAACGTAATTAAGGTTACCAGTAACATTGCAACGTTAGTAATTATTGCGCGACCGATAAAGTTACATAGAGTCATCTTGGTTTCTGATTTTATTACTGTAATGTGTACGCTTGCCATTATTCCCTGTTCTCCATACTGCGATATATACATGTTCATCGTCATTTTATGATTTTAACTCTGTGATACCCATTATTACATTTAGATATCTGTTGGGATTGCCTTGTTTGTTTTAATAAACTTGTTTATATAACCTTTTTTGATTTGAATTTGCCGCCCGGTGTGAGAGTTCATTCATTCAAATGTTCGAGAAATATACTTTGATTCACTATTCAGACCTAGACTGATCAAGTTGTTGTTCCCTCTTTAACTGGTCTCCAAATCTACCAGTGAATTATTCATGTTTATAATAACTATTTGAATAATAATCATTATTATCAAGATTTGGTGGTGCCCCTTTTCTTAATTAATAAATTTATATAATTTTAATTAATAAAGTTTAATTAAAATTAATCAAATTAAAGTGTAGTCTTAGTTTGCTACACAGGGCCATGTAGGTTTGGATTTTTTTCTCCTTATAAACACCTTAATTTAAAAACTGCATTTTCTGGTTACTTATGTTGGCTTTGACTATTATTTATATTGGTTTGTTGTTCCGAAACACTTAAATGTGACAAACATGCAAAAAAATAGGAAATTAGGAAGGGAGCAAAAACTTTTTCACGCCACTGTAAATGGAAAAGGGCTGACTTTGAAAGCGCATATGTGAGGTGCAAAGGACAGAAGAGGATCATAAAAGACACCAAGATTACGAGCAGAGACAGAAGGAAAGACCGAAGCATCACCAGTAAGCAAGAACAAGGTTAGAACGAGAGGATAGAGCTAATTTCATGCAAGTACAGAGGAGTTCCTTTAATGGGTATTTGAGAGAAGGTAGTTTGCCTGAAGCCAGGAATGTAGATTATTAAGGCACCTAGTGAGAAAGTTGGGGGAAAGGGATTAGATGGCTGAAGACTGAGATAAAATTGAGTGTCACTGGCATGGCAATGATATTTCAAACCATAATGGTGGACAATGTCACCAAGGGGAGTGATGTAAATGATGAATAATAGCGGCCCAATTACTGAACCTTCGGGAACGTCCTGACAGATGGGAACCCTGACGGAGTCAGATACATAGTTCCCCATATGAACAAAATGGTGCCTATCAGTTAAATATGATATAAACCAAGACTACTTAGCCAGAAGGGCAAAAGTTAGAAAGTCTATAGAGAAGCAAGTTGTGATTTATAATGTCAAAAGTAGCAGTAAGATTGAGTAGAAGTAGTATGGAGGCCTGACCTTTATTGGCCACAAGAAGAAAATCATTAAGGACATGTAGGAGAGTGATCTGAGTACTGTGTTGGGGACGAAAGCCAGATTGGAAAGTTTCAAAAAGGTGGTTTGAGGACAAATCGTCAAGGAGCTAAGAGGCTACAAGTCTTCTGACAACCTTGGAGATGTAAGGGAGATTTGAGATGGGACAAAAATGACCAAGAACAGAGCTATCAAGGCCAGGTTTTTTTAATAAGAGGAGTAACATCAGCTAGTTTCAACGAGGAGGGAACACCTCCAGTAGAGAGAAAGATTGACGAGATGACAGATAGGCTCAGCTATGGCAGGCATACAGGACTGTAAAAGAAAAGTGGGAACTGGGTCCAGTCATCAGGTAGTGTGCCTAGAATTAGTAATGACTGTAATGATGAGAGTCGAATCAACAGAAGAGAAGGTGGTAAGAGTACCAGATGGAGAAACAGATGAAGCAATATGTGGTTCTAAGGGTGGCGCATCCTGTAGATCCTGGTAAATGTTTGAAACCTTGTCACTGAAATAAATTCAGGAAGGCAGAAGACAATTCCAGTGATGCAGTGGTACAGTCACGAGGGGGCTGAAGAAGCTTATTGACTATAAAAAAAGGCGCTTAGGAATTTGACGAGCTTTCTCGAGTACCTCGTTGTAGTAGGAGGAGTGTGCCATATTTAGTGCTGCCGTATAATTAGATATATGTTCTGTAAATGCCAGAAAATGAACATGTAACCCAGAGTTCTTGTAACGGCACTCTAGTTGCCGGCCCATAGTCTTTAATGTACGATGCTCGGAGGAGAACCATGGGGAGGTACAGACCAAGTTTTGATTGGTGCAACTGTGTCAAATATATCTGCTATTCTATTATAGAATAGCACCCCCTCATATATAGTAGAAAGTGAATTGACATATGAAAAGTTGAATGAGTCAAGGAGAGCAGTAAAAAAAAAAGGACTAACAGCAGAAACATTGCGATATGAAAGTAAGAACTTAGACCATGACCAGGAAGAGAGACACAGCATGAAAATGAATAAGTGGTCATCTAGAGCAACACAAAGACCCGAGACATTACTAACAACCCCTGAGTTTTAACAAATTACATCAAGAATATGACCATGCTTATGAGCTGAGATAGATCGAAACAGTTCAAGAGGGTTCAGGATAAAGTCCAATGTCGTGGAAGCTTCAGAATCAAGATTGATATTTAGATCCCCGAGCACAATCAGGGAAGAGGAAGAGGATCTAGCAAAAGTGAATACTTCACCAAGTACACCAATCAGATCTGAAGCACTTGGTAAGAAAGAGAGCACAGAGTTCCCAGGAAGGTCAGGGCTAGGGGTGGTCTGGCTCACGGCACTGGGACCGGGGAGTGAAGTCTGGGGAGCTGATTAATCTTATCGGTAAGCAAAGAAACCTGTGCACTGAGGAGATGATTAGTCTCAGATAGTGCTCAATAGCTGATCGTGATGAAGTAAACGATTCTCTTGTCTAACCAGAACTTCCCCGAGGGCAACGGACCAGTTGGCTGTGAATCTGAGGGTTCCATATTGTGGCCAGGTTGTTCAGTTAGGGATTGCACAGGCAATCCCAGCGTAAACCGAAATCAGAACCCAAAATGCAGATAAGCAGCCAAACAATGACGTAAGAAAGGATAGTATTTATTAACAATAAATAAATCGCAAACCAATGACCAGTCCAAACTAAAAACAACCAAATGCTCGCAAGGGAGAATACAGGAAAGTAGTGCCATGGTACGGGAAACGAACAGCATGCGGCTGAGAGTGTGTGGCTTGCAGGATCCGGGATGGGATACCAGAGCTGGTCGTCAGAACGGGATGAGCAGCAGGGAGATCCAGCAACTGAAACAAAAGAAAAACGAAGGGTAAAATCTAGCCAGGAGAAACAAATGAAGGCACGAGGGCCAGAGGCCAAGAAGAACACAGACCAAGAACAGCTAGGCAAAAACTGGCGTGAATGCTAATGCAAATGCTAAAGCTACTGCTAGGCTAATGCTAAGAGCTATGTGTCATAATTACAATACCAGGAACGTGGCAAAATGATCTGGCGATTCCTCGTTCTCTGCAACGATCTTAAATAGCATGAGAAACCAGCGGTCAAAATCAGGAACAGACGATGAGTCGCCCAAAGCAGAGTCTTAAAAAAAATAGATCGCTGTGAGAGGAAGCACACACAAGCAGCACGCCGCACTCGGCCAAAGCATAAACAAACACAAGCATAAACAAAGGGCCCGGGGGGAAACGGTGAAACAGAGTGAAAACGAAAAGAAAGAAAAACAAAACAAACCGTGACCCAGGGCAAATCCTAACAGTGCTACCTTCTGGGTTCTTCTTTTTCTAGCTATGCTGCGATACCTAATGCTGCCAGAGTCTCATGCTACATTTAGTAGCAGTGGTTCAGTCGTGGTCTGTTAATACATGCTGTGCTCTTAACAATAACTAACTACATTTTTTTTCTCTCTCTTAGAGCTTAGTTTCCACTACCTGCTCCAGCCCCACACACTAAGATTTTCGTCTGCTTCAGCCCCACCCAAGCTGTTCTTCCATCATCAGCTCTAGCCTCACGTTACTCAGGCCAAAGATTGCAGTGGTTCTCTTCCTCCTCTGGTTGACTGGGGATGCCAAGACACTAGAACTTTGCTGCCAAGGATTCAAGATCTTAAAGTGTATCTGTGTATCACATTAAATAATGCTGATATGCATATTTTTACATTATTCTATTTAATATGTTTCCTCATTATTGGCTTTATATGCTATAATTCTGTTATTCTGTTTTTTATTAGACTCTTCATAATATTTAATTTTCTCTAAAATGAAACCTGTTACCTACTTGTTAATTATTTTTATATATTTGCTCTCTGTTAATATTTATTTAGTTTCTGTTTATTTAAACTATTACTATGAACTCATTAATTACATAACTTAGTAAAATCTTGCATATAACATCTAAGCCACCCAAGGGGGATGTGTCCTTTTTGAGTCTTCGTCCTCCCAAGGTTTCTTCCCTGTAACGTTTAGGGAGTTTTTCCTTACCACTGTCACCCTAAGCTTGCTCAATGTCTGTGTATGTCCCCGAATCACTACTAGGGCCAACTGGCTGTTGTATGCAATTGTTCCCCAGATCATCACACTGTCATCAAATCCAAACAGAACCTGAATTCATCTCTAAAGACAATACAGTCCCACTCCACAGGAGTCCAGGTTTTTTGTTCACAACACAACTGCCAAAGAAGGCGACAGTGGCTGGTTGTCAATGCAGGACACACAATTGGCACAGTGACAACAAATTTCCTTCTGCTAAACACATGGGCATGGTCCAGGCAGAGACAGGGGTGTGTAATGAGGGTGACATCTGTGTCTGGATAGTGGGCAACAAAACTGTGGGAGCTGCTCGTGCTTGTTGGTGGATCAAACGATCCACTCTACTGGTGGTCTGTGTGGGCTGTCTGGAGCCTGTTTGCCATGCGTCTGTTGTGATCACTGCACCCAACACCTCCTAACAGTTAGGTCAGAATGGCCTAGATGGTGGGCAGTGAAATTACCTCCCTGCTTCTCTCAGTTCAATGATGTGCTCCCTCTCAAGGTCTGTCAACTGGGCAAAATGTCTTACCGTGTATTATAGATTCATGTGTAACAGTCAACAATCTCTCACCAAAAGGTACACTACCAAAAAGTAGCCCCTGAGAGCACTAAACCTTTAACGTGCTCAACAAGACATCTGAAGCTTTGTGGTTGGATGATGCAACAAGACAATGACCCAAAACTCACATCAACAACTGTGTTATGAATAGTTTAAAAATACATTAACACAATTTACATTTTTGTGCCATGAGCTGAACAGGGCTGTTCAAGTAGGAAATGCCATAATGGTCTAAACATGCCACCTCACCATTATATAATTATATAAGGCTGATCAGATTATACAATAATAATAGTAATAATAATAATAATAATAATAATAAGAAGAAGAAGAAGAAAAAAAAGAAGAAGAAGAATTAATTTTTATAATAATTCTTCTTCTTCTTCTTCTTCTTCTTCTTATTATTATTATTATTACTGTTTTACTTACCAGAATTGGTTCTACCAGATTTTAAATGCAGAGGCTAAACCTGCAGAGGCTAAACCTGTAAAACTGTAAATGAATAACTAATCAATAATTATGTATTAATAAAAAAAAATAGTTTGTGTGCTATTGTTTTATTCACATATTTTGCAGTTTGATTAGCCTCCATTAAAAAGTTGTATGGATGGTACTGCTGGGTGACTACCATGTAGATTTTCTCTGATCTTTTCTTACCTAATTTGTTTGATGTTTACTGATGTGTGGACAACCCATAACATCTTACTTTACATGCATTAGATGAAGCCATCCCAGAAGAGATGCCATTGACCTCAATAGCTTCATAAACAGGCTAATTATAAGCACAATTAAACACATCAGAGAGGGGGGGTGCAGACAAACAGACAAACAAAGGCAGACAGACACATGGAGACAGAAAAAACAGTGAGCAAAAAATGGACACTCAGTTATTTGTGGCCTGAAAAGGCAGCAGTAACAATAGACTGCTTGCCCATCAGCATGGCTCAGTCATGGTATAGCAGAACTATTCATCTCCTATAATTAAATCATGAACAATTCACATTCCTGCAAGATTAGTGATGAGAGTGAATGAATATGTGTCCTTGTAAACAGTTTAACATGTCATTGATTGATTTGTCATTGCAATGACAATACAATAACATTTCCATTTGAAAAAAAAAAAGAACCCAAACTGTTAGGTTAGTAGAATATCACTATGTTTGAGAGATGTGCTCTCTAAACTTTTACAGTAATTCTTTGTTGTAGTCACCTAAACATAATTGAAAATTGTCCATTAAAAGTTAACCCATAGAAGTTTGTTTTAAAGGAAAATGCATTTTCCCAATCAGTTAAGAAACAAAAATTTCCTTTAAATCCAGAGAAGGGGAGAGAGAGAGAGAGAGAGAGAGAGAGAGAGAGATGAGAATCTGTCAGGCCGTACTCAATCTTAAAACAGATGGAAGGTTCACTGACACATTCAAACTAATGTATAAACTGTCCTTTTAGAATTTTGAAACTCAGCTCAGGCACTTAACGTTATATGAGACATTATATTACACTATATGCCACCATCCGTGAAATTAAAGCATGAAATATTTCAAACTAGGACTTTTTATTTTACAAAGGACTTTTTTTTTAATGGGCCCATTTATAAATAAGCTACCCTTAACAGCCCCATGCCTTAATCTCTTTTAATCACCTGCCAATTGACCTCAAAGGATAATTTATTAAATATAATTCCAATAATACACCCCAACCCCCTCCCAGTAGACTCTCGTTATTTTTGAACATTTGAGCATACCTCATAAATCATACCATGGGTAGCCTACCAGTCTGTCATGACTCTCAGCTAAAACTAATTCCGCACTTGTAAATGAAAATCCAGAGACTTTTACAATGTATAGACATGTGATATTGAATCAGATTACTCAATAAATATATGACGAAGTACAACCCCAGATCAGAAAAAGTTGAGACGATTTAAGGCTAGTAATGAGGGTAAAAAACTAAATAATTATATGATTTCAAACAGGTAATGTCAACAGGTGATTATAATCATGATTTGGTTAAAAAATCATGTCTTTGAGGAGTAAAGATGCATATAGGATCTCCAGTTTAATCAACAAATTGTATAAAAATATTGAAATGTTTAAAAAACAATGTTTCCTCAAAAAAAGACTAGAAGGGATTTACATATTTCAGTCTTATTTTTTTTTCTGATTTAGCTTTTTTTGCATGTCTTGTGCAAACATGCATGTACGTCCCTGGAATGATGTCCATCCTTAATGCAGCATATGGTTGCCCGTAAAAAATCTCAGTGTACTTTCTTCTTTCTGTTCTGCATTAATGCTGCTATCACATAATTGTAAATTACCTCTGCCAGTCACTGACCCAACCCCATACCATGACAGACCCTGGCTTTTTTGTACTTGTTGTTGATGAAAGTCTGGGTGCCTTTTCGTCTGGTATACTGATCGTCAGACCATAAAAACCATTTTCCACTGTGTGATGATCCATCCCAGAGTACCTGAGTCCAGAGAAATCTATACCGCCCTTCTGGAGCCTGGTTTTAACACGAAGCTTAATTTGCCATAATGTTTAAGTGGCTTTGGGTGATGTACTCTGTATTGGATGCTTGATAACGGTTTGATAAAGTAGTCAAGTGCAGATTTTATTTATATATCGGTTTTTTACAATGGAGCATTGTCTCAAAGCCACTTTACATTATCCTCCTAATATCTCGTCCAAACCAAAATTGAGGCAAGTCTATAGTGACAAGTGGCGAGGAACCAACTCCTAAGTGGTCCCTGCCATTGGTTCTATCAGCTAATTGATATAACAGTTTCTTAAATCTGTTCCATTTAAGAATCAGTGATCAAAAGCCGTTTTTTAGTTTGGCTTGTGCCCTTGCCCCTTTCGCACTGCATTCCTCCAGATTCCTTGAAACTATTTTAATACTATTATGCACTGTAGATGCAACACATATGTAAAATCCCTTCCAGTCTTTCTTTGAGGAGCCATGGTTTTTAAAACCATTTCAATAATTTTTCTTATTTCTACACATTTGTTGATCATTTGTTGGAGATCCAGCTTACTTCTCAAGACTCACAGACTTTCGTTTCGTGGATGCTGCTTTTGTACCAAATCATGTTGACATTCCCTGTTTTTAAATTATATAAAAATTTATTTATTTATTGTTTATTCATTTTTACCTCACTACTTAGAGGCCCTAAATTTTCCCTGTCCCTCAACTTTTTTTGGAATGTGTTGCAAGCCTGAAAGGGGCAGTATAGATTAATAACAAAATTAAAATGAAGTTGATCAGACAAAACATGAACTATCTCCTTGGTTCATCAATATGTCTGCATTTACATAAAAGTCAAATGAAATGTAAGGAACACTGCATATATATATTTTTTTTTGCAATTTTCCATACTGTCCCAACTTTTCCTGATTTGAGTGTATAATATTTTTTAATCTCGTTTTGCTTAATTTTGTTCCTTGATCTAATTTTAGGACTTGTTTAAAACCTTAATTAAGTTTTTTTCATATTTATGCAGGGATATAGCAAATCCTAAAGGTTACAAACTTTCAAACACCACTGTCTGACAGATTATGACTGTTTGACCTCCCAACCCTCTGCCTATAGACTATCATTAATTCTGAACATTTGAATGCTTTGACTAGACCAGTTCACACTACGAGCAGACTACTGCAGTTTGCCATGATTCTCAGCTAAAACTAAACATACTGTATGTCTTTTCTCCCTCCAAGCTCTACTCTAAAGTGTCAGAGATAGCTCCTCCTGGCTTTTTAACCTTTTTTGCTGACTTCCTGTCATTTGAGTGTTTACGTTGCAGAGCATTGCATGTAACATCAGGCATAGCAAAACCTCTGAGCTTTGTGCAAAAGTTGCCCATTTTGTACTTAATGCTTGTCTGCCATGCATAAAGGCCTGGAAATCTTTCTTGATCCTGCAAACATGGTTGTGCTTTAATGAGTGCTTCAGCTATGTAAAGATTTTGAGGGGCTGAAGGATAGACCGTGTAAGTATAAATTGACTTGAGTTTTTCAAGTAGGCCTATATCTGACCTGATACTTAGGGTAGTCAGTAGTCTGCCATACATTCTGTAAGTTTCATTGGCTCCTTTAAGATTCACCTCTGTTTCAACACAGAAACGACGAATGATGAATTCCGTTGGCCATGGCTCCTTTCTGGGTTGCTGCTTGATGACAAGATGAGCATGTTTGCAGATGATTCAGATGAGTCAGGGTCTCTTCTGCAGTGGTATATGTGGGAGGAGTGAAGAACAAGGGATGGTCCTGTGATATAACTTGAACTGAGGTTTTCATTGTACGGCATCCAAGAAGGGTGGTCCCTTTTTGAGTCTTGGTCCTCCCAAGGTTTCTACCTCATAATGTTTAGAGAGTTTTTTCTTGCCACTGTCACCCTAGGCTTGCTGAATTTGGGTTTGGTAGTAGATCTAAAATCTAAAATTAGAAGATCTAAAATTGTAAAGTTGCTTTCAGGCAATGATCCATTGCAATGCTCCATGGATACCCCAATTACTCACCCTGAACCTTATGCTGGTGACATAAGAAAATGCCATGCCTTCCTTTTGCAATGTGGCCTGGCCTTTCTGGAGTGCCTTTCCGCCATTCCTACTGATGCCAGGAAGGCGTTTTGTATCATCAGCCTTCTTCGAGATAGGGCCCTGGTGTGGGCTGAAGCCACTCTCTCCAGAGGTTATGAGGAGGTCTCGTAGGTCGACTTCCTCCATCAGTTCAGGGCAGTGTTTTACAATATTAAACCACCCCTAGCCGGGGGAGTGGTCGTCGAGGTGCCTCATCACGTCTTTGTAAGGGTCCCGATCAGTTCCTCTGACAAATGCCGTGGAATTCCGTCATTGGCTGTGGACGGCCGATTGGAACCATGTTCGTCGCACTGCACGAGGCATTCCGGCCGGGCCTGTCTGAATGCCTGAAAGATGAGTTGGCAGTCCGTGATGAGTCTTCAGACCTTCAGGCTCTGATAGAATTAGCCGTTCGCCTGGACCGGTGCATCCAAGAACACCGGTTGGCAAGGGCCTCGCTTCTGTTCCAGGTGATTTTGTCCCCTCGTTCCAGATACACTGTTCCCATGACTTCACCCCAACCAGCACCAAATCCTAGTCCCTCCATGGAGACAGAACACATGCACATGGCTTACCCCATTGAACGTTCAAGACAGAGAGAAAGGGGGCTCTGTGTCTACTGTGGGGGACCTAGACAGGCGATCAACTGTGGGGGGTCCTGGTGAGCTCAAACAAAAACCCCCCACAACCTAGTCTGTCTTTCTTCATGCTACCTGTGGTCCTGTACCTACTGTCTTTGGCTGGCTTGCCACAACCCCAACATTGACTGGAAACTAGGGAAGATTTCCAGATGGAGTGAATTCTGTCACCAGAGCTGTCTCATCTTGGTTGTGCCTTCTTCTAAGACCTAATCTCGCAATTCTTGGCCTGAAGAACATCATTCACCTGTCCAGAGTGCCCGGCACTATCATGACCTCTGTGAGGTCTTCAGTAAGGACAGCCTCACCGGCCTTATGATTGTTCCATCGACTTGCTCCCGGGAGCACCCTTGCTTACCAGTCATCTGAACAACCTCTCCTGCAGCGAGAGGGAAGCCATGGAGGAATACATAGCAGACTGCTTGGATGCCGGACTTATCAGACCCTCCTCATCTCCCCTAGGGGTCGGTTTCTTCTTTGTAGCCAAAAGGGATGGTACACTACGACTCTGCATCAATTACTATGGCCTTAATGAAATCACAAAATGAAACAAGTATCCTCTCCCGCTCATTTACTTGGCCTTTGACCTCCTGCAAGAAGCCACTGTGTTTAATAAGCTGGACTTGTGCAACGCCTACCACCTCATCCAGCCTGACCCCAGATGGCAGTTCATTGTGGAGATGGACGCGTCAGATTCTCCCATCGCCATCCTCTCCCAGCATGTGAGCCCGGAGAACAAGCTGTACCCCTGCGCCTTCTTTTCTCGGAGCCTCACCCTGGCTGAGATCAATTATGATGTCGGTAATTGGGAGTTGCTTGCTGTGAACCTGGTTTTGGAAGAATGTAGACACTGGCTGGAGGGCTCAGAATAACCTTTCGTTGTTTGAACCGATCATAAAAACCTGGCTTATATCCAGACAGCGAAGAGGTTAAATTCACATTAGGCCAGGTGGGTCCTCATCTTCTCCGATTTTAACTTCTCCTTCACCTACAGACTAGGCTCTCTGTCAAGCCGGATTCTCGCTCTCACCAGTTTCCTATAGACCTAAGCTAACCACCTCTATGTGCTCGCTCCTGTCAGGTCCACAGTTCTCCGGCCACAGTTCCAAGTTTACCTGCCATCCAATGGCCTTGAGGTTGATGTGGCAGTCCCGTCCGTTCAACACCACCTTCGCCACTGTATGAGGATGTGAAAGTCGGTAAAGGCGGCTCTCCTCAAGACCCGTGGTGCTTCCCAGCACTCAGCCAAACGCCATCGGAGACCTGGACCTGTTTACACACCTGGTCAATCTGTCTGGCTCTCGACACATAACATTCCTCTCCACATTGAGTCCAGAAAGCTGGCTCCCCAGTTTATCGGCTTGTTCCTTGTCGAAAAGGTAATTAACCCTGCTGCTGTTTGTTTAAAACTCCCTTTTCATATGCGCATTCATCCCACGTTTCATGTCTCACAGGTAAAACTGGTTGCCTCCTCTCCACCCTTCATCACACTCACCTGATCCAGATCATCACTACTCATCACCATATCTTATTTGATTATCTAGCATTAGCTTCTAGCCTCCAGCTCCTAAGCTATTAGCATTAGCTCCTTGTTCAGTCTGTTTCGGCTCCTATGTCACTATTGTTTTTCTCACCATGGATGTTTTTCTCCGGTCCTCTCTGTCAGCCACTCTGTTTGCTGGCCGAGTAGCACTGCTTCCTTTGGTTTGTGGAAGCAATTCACCCTCTGCTTCTGCACTCGGCTTGGTACTTCGTTCACCCCTTCCTTCATTGAAAACTCCCTGGACTCAATTGGCCACCCTTCTGTTCTCTGGTTACCCGTTTGTTTTCTTCTGACTCTGTTATTGTATTAATAAACCTTCTGGTTTTATTAATCGGCTGTCTGTCTGTGGATCTGCATCTTTGGTTTTTTACTTTTAGCCTTATTGGGATCCTTGAATCCCTAACAGCGCAATTAACCTAAAGCATGTCTTTGGACTGATGGAGAAAACTCCGGTTTAAAGACAGTTAAAGACTGTAAATCTGTTTCTCTACATAGTTTGTTAGTCGTCTTTACTCTGTTATCTAGTGGTCAGGGCCCCTAAAGGACCACCACAGATCAGGTACTATTTGGGTGATGGATCATTCTCTGCACTACATTGACACTGATGTGGTGGTAGTGTGTTAATGTGTCTTGTCACTGATATGATTGGATCAGACAAGGCAGTAATGTTGGAGGTTTTTTTAGAGACAGTCACCTTAATGCTCCACCTTGCAAGTGTAAATTCAGAGACAGTAGCTCATCAGCTGGTGGCTGGACATTTTTGTATGGTGGACCATTTTCACTCCAACATGGACACTGAGGTAGTTTAAAACTCCACCAGCACTGTGGTGTCTGATTCACTACTAATATCAGTACCACACGTATTAACACACCACCACTATTACCATGTCAGTGTCACTGAAAATGATCCACCACCCAAACAGTACCTGATCTGTTGTGGTCCTGTGGGTGTCCTAACCAATAGACCACAGAGTAAAGGGAACTAGCTAACAAACTAGCTAACTACAGTCTTTAATTGTAGAATTTCGAAGTTCAGTGATCACTAAAACTTAATAAATCTTAATAAGCAGAATATAAATTGATAAATATAGAATGCTCCTCCAGCAAATCATCAACACATTTGCAAGGAATATTGTATACACTTCTAGCTTTAAAATAATTGAGACAATTTTGCTGAATATTAATTTATGCATCTTCTGATGGGTTTAGAGTGGGACCTTCACAATCACTATTTTCTGAAACAATTATTCATAATTGTTCATTTAGTAAAATCTAATGCTTTTCAATGATCTCCGGCTTAAAATCTTCAAGTGAATGGGGGTTGTGCTTTCAACTTTGGAGACACTCTTTCTCATTAGGTTACTTTGTTTAACAAACATCACATCTGAAAAAGAGCATTCCTCCTGGTTTTCTATCTTGTTCTTGTACAACATTAAATCCGAAAAAGTTGGAAAATGCACAGAAAAAACATCAACCAATCAAACAACAACAACAACAAAAAAAATCAGTGTGTCTTACATTGACTTTTATTTCATTGCAGACAGGATGAACCCAAGATCAGTATGAACCTAATTCAGCCTAACATTTTCAACTTAATGTCGATGACAGAATGCTGATATGCACTTCTAAAATTATTACTTGTAGGACATTTATATGCCAACATCAAGACATTTTTTCTAATTATACTTTTATTGTGTCAAATTTTGATTATGTTTCTTTTGCCATAATCTCTCTTCATTAGGATTAAATGTACCGAAAGGGGCATGGTGTTACTTTATATGGCTGCAAAGTTGAGCTGAAGTCAAGAAATTTATAATAGTAAGATTAGTGGCGTGGTTTGGTAACAATGGTCTTGAATTTCCTCCATTTGTACACAATCTGTCTCACTGTGGATTGGAGGAATACAAACTTTTTGGAGGTAGTTTTTTTAACCTTTTCCAGCTTGTTGAGCATCGACAACTCTTTTTTCTGAGGATCTCAAAAATATCTGTGTTGTGAAGAGCAAACTTTGATAGATCCCTGTTCTTTAAATAAAACTGGCTGCCCACTCACACCTGACTGTCAATGTCAATTTTTGATTGTGAATTTTTGTCAATGAGTTTTTATTTTTTTTTATGGCGAGTATGTGTGTGTTTATATATATATATATTGTCACGCGCCGCGGTAGCGCGCACCCGGCATAAGGACCTATCAGGAAGTCCCACGGCGATCATCGTGATTGCTTTCAGCCGTGGGACCGACCTATCAAGACACAACCGCGAGAGACCCCACCTCGCGGTTCATCAAATGTATCCCATGCCCGTTTGCGTCCCGTCGCGCTGCACCGCTCGTCCCCGCATTCCTCCGCGCTGCTCTGCTCGTTGTCGCGTCCCGCCGCGCGCCGCGCAGCTCAGCTCAGCTCATCGTCGCTTCCCTACGCGTCCTGCCTTTATCAAGTATCGCTCATTTCAGTCCTTTCCGTGTTTTGGTTTGTTTCACAACCTGTATAGCAGCCTCGACCAGGTTTATGTTCACACCCCTTTTCGGGTATTGCCTGTTTTCTTTTCGCTGTGTCTCCCTCTGTTCGCCTTTGTTCTATAAAGCTCCCTTAGTTGAATACCTGCGTTCGTCTCCTGGCTTCCCATCCGCCTCCCGCCGTTACAGTATGAACCGCCTAGAAATGGAGACGGCAGGTATTCCCGACATCTCCTTTCTCACCCCAAAAAGCCGTTTCAACGGTGACCCAGCCCGTTGCCGATCATTTATTGATAATTGGCCATCGTTATTTCTGTTTATACCCCACGGAGACCAAATTATACCAGAGTGCGTTTTGTTTTTCTACACCTCACCGGTGAGGCTCTAACCTGGGCCACCCGACTATGGTCCGTCCTCAAGACTGGCACCATAGAGCGGTTCCTGGAGGAGCTGGATACCGCTTTCGGCTCTCCACGGGTCACCACGGCCGCGGGTTTCCGGGGCTGATGAACCCGTTCGCCCTGTCCGACCAACCCTGATTGGTCATGTGCTGGATTCCCAGCTTGCCACCATCCGGGCCGCTCTAGTTAAACGTCAACGCGCGCGTGTGGACGCCCGGTGGACCTAGGTCTCGATACTCGTGCCTCCAATCGTTCTGTCTGCTCTCGCCATGCCTACACCTGCACCACGGAACTTTTCGACACCAGACAGGGACAGCCGCGTCACTCTCGCTCGTGCCCACTCCCCCGCGTCTCGGACGTTTGTACCAGTGACTGTGTCCAGGTCATCTGCAGTTCCAGTGGCTGCCCCCAGGACTCCTGCAGTTCCAGTGGCTGCCCCCAGGATGCCTGCAGTTCCAGTGGCTGCCCCCGGGATGTCTGCAGTTCCAGTGGCTGCCCCCAGGTCGTCTGCAGTCCCAGTGGTTGTCCCCAGTGGTTGTCCTCGACAGAGGCCTTCCCAGGGGCCGTGCTCTTGCCAGAGACCATTTCAGACTCTGCTCTCCAGCCTCCCCTCCACGGCTCTGCTCTCCACTCCAGCATCCCGTCCATGGCTCTGCTGTCAAGCAATCCCGGCGTCGACTCTGCTGCTGTCAAGCATCACGTCGTCCACGACTCTGCTGTCAAGCATCACGTCGTCCACGACTCTGCTGTCAAGCATCAAACGTCGTCCACGACTCTGCTGTCAAGCATCACGTCGTCCACGACTCTGCTGTCAAGCATCGGCCGCCTCGTCTCTGCTCCGCTCTGCAGCATCACGTCGTCGACTCCGCTCCTCTCCAGCAACCTCCAGTCTTCGTCGCCGCCGCTCTCAAGCGTCGCCTCGTCGCCTCCCGCTCTCAAGCGTCGCCTCGTCAGTGCTTCCGCGCCGCGCCTGCCCGCCCGACTGTTGGCGGTCCCCCTCCTGGGGTCCGCCCGGCAAGGATGACCGCCTGAGATGGGCCTGGTCTTGGGGGGATCTTTCTGGGAGTCCTAGCTCCGACTCGGACTCCTTGGGGGGGCTCTGTCACGCGCCGCGGTAGCGCGCACCGGCATAAGGACCTATCAGGAAGTCCCACGGCGATCATCGTGATTGCGTTCAGCTGTGGGACGACCTATAAAGACACAACCGCGAGAGACCCACCTCGCGGTTCATCAAATGTATCCCGTGCCCGTCGCGTCCCGTCGCGCTGCACCGCTCGTCCCCGCATTCCTCCGCGCTGCTCTGCTTGTTGTCGCGTCCCGCCGCGCCGCACAGCTCAGCTCTGCTCATCGTCGCTTCCCTACGCGTCCTGCCTTTATCAGGTATCGCTCATTTCAGTCCTTTCCGTGTTTTGGTTTGTTTCACACCCGTATAGCGGCCTCGGCCAGGTTTATGTTCACACCCCTTTTCGGTTATTGCCTGTTTCTGTTCACTGTGTCTCCCTCTGGTCGCCTTTGTTCTAATAAAGCTCTCTTCGTTGAATACCTGCGTTCGTCTCCTGCTTCCCATCCGCCTCCCGCCGTTACATATATACACAACACACACACACACACACACACACACACACACACACATACTCGGCAGAAAACAAAAAAGACAACTCACTGACAAAAAATAGAAATAGTCACCTTGCCTGTTTAAGGTGGGATTCATTTCAGGCTCCTTCAGAAGGCATTGCAAGAGGATGAGTGGGCCATAAATACTCGTGGGGTGTGTGACGAGATTTATAGGTTGAAAAGAGTCAGTGCAGTGCAGTGTATGTCTTATGTGATGTGTGGAAAATGGGTCGCACAGCGGGTGTTAATGACTGGCAGAAAGGATTGATTGTGTTTGGGCATACCAAAGGACATAGTGTGAAGGAAGTTGTTGATTTGCAGGTGACTAGATGAGTACGGTCATACGTCTACAGGAAATTCTAAAGCATATGTACCCTTCAACTATACAGTTTTCCCAAATAAACGATTTTGATTTTGATTATTTTGATCTAAATTTGCAAATACTTACATATATCAACACTGCATTCACAAATATAAAGTTTAATTACAATCCCAACAACTCCTTCTTGGTGAGTTATTTATATTTTTTTTTTGTCCCATACTACGCACCATTATGTACACCATTTCAACTGCTCATTAACGCAAACATCTAATCAATTCCTCTGGATGAAAACAACTTGTTGATGGTAGAGGCCAGAACAGAATGGCCAAACTGGTTCGAGCTAATAGAAAGGCAAAAGTAATTTAAATTACCACTCATTATAACCAAAACACACAATTTGGTTACAATTTGCATATGCTCAGCAAAAAAGCACAACAGAAGTCTCAGTCTCAAGAGGTACACCATTACACAAAAGTGGCCTCTGAGAACATTTTCATATGGCAGTGGGGGAAGAACTTTTACACCCTCTTTTGGCGACATAAAAACATGCTGAGTTTTGTAGCAATGTGCCTGAGATAGCCTTTACTGTAACACTGACCCCATAACTATACTCACCTCTGTGAATTACAAATAAACATAAAGATTGCAGATACTCAAAGCATATTACCAGGGAGGACATTTTGATCTTGTTTTCCCAATTACATTCACTGCATATTTCCTCTCTAACTTAAAATGTTCCCTAAGATATGTAAAATTCCAGCATTACTGAATTAAAGTATGGCACTAAAATTAACTAACCAATATACTCAGAAGTGGAAGTTAAAATTAAATACAAAAAAGTTTTTAAAGACGGTTAAAACTAAATAATAACACTAACTATTTTGTGCATTCCATGGACAGTAGCCTTAGGAGCAGCAATAATGACTCACTTGGCACTTCACAGGGTTTTCTGATGATTCAGTAATCTCAGCTTTTGTCTCTGTTATGCTAATCCAAGGTTCGTGGAGCCATGCACACAATCCCATATGATTTATTTTTTTTCCTCGCCAGAGAATTACACTGAAGAGGACATGTTTGTGCAGATGCTAGGTGCAGAAATATCCTCAGTGGGAAATAAGCTCCATTATTCTGAGAAATTGGTATCTTAAGCAGTACTTGACAGAAAATTACCTTTTCCTCTATAGTCCTGTAAATGTTATTGTTGCAGAAGCAAACACACTTGTTTGGTGTTAAGATAACCTATGGGAATGGTTTGCCATGCATGAATCCTAACTACAGTCTTATGTATATTTTGGGGAACTCTGGTCAAATACCATGATTTGTTGATTCTAAGTAGAAGAAAGGAGTTAACCTCTCCAGGGAACAAACCTATTATGGCATATTTCTGTAAACATACAATTTCTGTTTATTTGCTGACATTGGCATATTTGAGGGGAAAAATGATGTGCAAAAGTTTTAGTAGCAAATAGTTTGTAATTTAGTTTTAAGATTACATTTTCCACTTATTGGTCCTTTGACATATACAGCACCTTGCACACCTGGCCACACATTTTAACATAGGAACTGCGAAAGGAAATTTATATACATTTGTGTTGTGTTGTGTACTTTGAATGTTGACTTTTGTAAAGAAATCACCAGTATTTTCTTCTGTTGACTCTTGCGTGCAGTTGACTTTGCTTCAAGCCAGACAACAAAGTGAACCAGGACAATGTTACAACAAAAAAACAACAGTCAAATATTCCTGCAGAATGGTCTTTTGACAAATTGGCCACCATTATGTGTCCTGCCACTGACAGTCAACCACTGTTGTTTTCGTTTGCAGTGGTGTTGTGAATGAGAAACCTGGATTGCTATAGACTGGAACTGTATTGTGTTTTGTGATGTGATGAATCCAGCTACTGTTTGGGATACAGGTTACTGTGTGTGTGTGTGTGTGTGTGTGTGTGTGTGTGTGTTTATTTACATCATTTTTTTGTTTACAAGAAGATAAGGTTTACAACACATTTGACCCTAATATAACCCATATATCAGGAATTAATTAGGATTTGAGTATAACAGTAAGGGACAGGACTACTGTCAGGGGAAAATGTAATTATTTGCTGAATTTAATAAGGTTTAATAGTCCCAGTGGCTTTCTCCTTGCAACACTGCCATGAACACCATTGTTGTTCAGTGTTCGTCTGATGGTGGACTCATGAACATTAACATTAGCTAGTGTGAGAGAGGCCTTCAGTTGCTTATAAGTTACCGTGGGGTCTTTTGTGACCTCGCCAACTATTACACACCTTGCTCTTGGAGTGATCTTTGTTCATCGACCACTCCTAGGGAGGGTAACAGTTGTTTTGAATTTATTCCATTTGTACACAGTCTTTCTGACTGTGGATTGGTGGAGTACAAACTCTTTAGAGATTGTTTTGGAGGTCCTCAGAAATCTCCTTTGTTCAAGCCATGATACACTTCCACAGACGTTTTGTAAAGAGCAGACTTGGATAGATCCCTGTTCTTTAAATAAAACAGGGTGTCCACTCACACCTGATTGCCAGCCCATTGTTTGAAACACCTGATTCCAATTTCACCTTAAAATTAACTGCTAATCCTAGAGGTTCACATACCTTTGGCACTCACTAATATGTAATATTGGATCATTTTCCTCTTTAAATAAATGAACAAGTATAATATAATATTTGTCTCATTTGTTTAACTGGGTTCTCTTTATCTACTTTTATGACTTGTGTGAAAATCTGATGATGTTTTAGGTCATATTTATACAGAAATATAGAAAATTCTAAAGAGTTCACAAACTTTCCAGCACCACTGTAAACAGAAAAAA
>JAJAGP010006144.1:0-24684 GCA_025084515.1 Ancistrus triradiatus | reverse complement strand
CATGTACATAAATGTACATGTCCCCTATCAATAGTATGACTGAATTAACTATGAAATAAGTAAAGAAATTGCAAATATAAAAAATACATTGCTTCTTACATGTACTCTGACTTTGATATAATTGCAGACAGTATGAACCTAGGATCTTTAATGTTTTGCCTAATCAACTTCATTTTATTTGTTATTAAACATCCATTCCTGCATTTCAGGCCTGCAACACATTCCAAAAAGGCCAATTTATGACTAGTAATGAGGTAAAAAAAATAAATGTATGATGTGATTTCAAACAGGTGATGTCAACAGGTGATTATAATCATGATTTTGTACCAAAGCAGTATCCATGAAAGGCTGAGTCTTTGAAGAGTACAGATTGGCAGAGGATTTCCAATGGTCAGCAAATGTGTTAGGAGGTTACTGAAATGTTTAAAAACAATGTTCCTTAAAGAAAAACAGGAATGGATTTACATATTCCAGTCTGTGCCCCATACCATGACAAACCCTGGCTTTTGGGCTTGTTGCTGATAATAGTATGGATGGTCCTTTTCATCTTTGATCCGGAGCACACTGTGTCCATTTCTTCCAAAAAAATCTGGAATACTGATTCATCTGACCACAATACAAATTTCCACTGTTTGATAGTCCATCCTAGAGGCCTCCAAGCCCTGAGAAGTCGATGCTGCTATGGTTAATATATGTCTTTTTTACACAGTAACGTTTTAAGTGGCATTTGTGAATGTAACTCCGTATTGTAGTGCTTGATAAAGGTTGCATAAAATAATCCCTCATCCATGTGGTTCTACCAGTTATTGATGAATGATAATGTCTTCTGAGGGATCGGAGATCACGCTTCTTCAGTTTAGGCTTGTGTCCTTGCCTATGATGCACTGAAATTCTTCCAGATTCTTTGAATTATTTAATGAGAGAGAAGAAATATGTGAATCCCTTCCAGTCTTTCTTTGGGGAACATTGTTTTTAAACATTTCAATAATCTTCTCACACATTTGTTGATAAACTGGAGATCCACTTCCCATCTTTTCTGCATACTGCTTTTGTACCAAATCATGATTACAATCATCTGTTGACATCACCTGTTTGAAATCACATTATTATTTCAGTTTGTTTTTTTACATCACTAGCACTAAATTGCCGCTGTCCCAACTTTATTTTTGAATGTGTCACAAGCTTGAAATGCAGGAATGAATGATTATTAGCAAATGAAATGTAGTTGACCAGACAAGACATGAAATATCTTGGGTTCATACTGTCTGCAATGAAATAAAAGTCAAAGGAAATGTAAGGAACACTGCATTTTCTTTTCTGAATTGGGGTTGTATATCAATTTGTGTCAACCTAACAGGCAAGAAGCAAAATTTGACAATTTTGCTCTGCTCTTTTGCACCTGTCTCTGTTGTTTGAATAAAGCCTTTGTATCTATTAGGGGTCATGCTTTGGCCCCTAAAGGCCAGTGTTGACCCTACATGGCGGTGTGAGCACCCCCATGCATCAGCCCTTACTGGGCTTTTTGGGTTTGTTTAGGGACAAAGATACGACTGGCGGTTCTAGACTGGGAGATTGCCGGGTAAGGTAGCGTCTTAGACACTAGCGTAAGGCCAGCACTTGTTTATTTTATTTTGTGTTTATTTTCACCGGGCTTTCCCCAGCTGCTTTGAGCCTCGCCTGCA
Organism: Ancistrus triradiatus; assembly: GCA_025084515.1. Taxonomy (NCBI): domain Eukaryota; kingdom Metazoa; phylum Chordata; class Actinopteri; order Siluriformes; family Loricariidae; genus Ancistrus; species Ancistrus triradiatus. The sequence goes on along the minus strand of JAJAGP010006144.1, from coordinate 23,002 downwards.
GCTGCGAGACTTGCCCCTTCTTTTTCCCTCTCACGCCATCACCCCCTCCTTTGCGATCGCGGGATTTACTTTCCCCATGCAATCGCGTTTTGAAGAGGACGCTGAACTCTTATAGTCTTGTCCTCTTCATTCACCGCGTCCGTGCCACACGTGAGCGCTTATTCGGAGTATTTGTGTGGCAATTCACGCATGGGCGGACCCATATACTGCTGGCGTGGGTTTTCTTTATTGGTTTATTTTCATTTCCTTTTAGTTTATTCTTTCGTTTCTTTTTGTTATTTATATTTTGGTTCATTAATTCTATCTGAAGCTAACAGCACTTGAATCCTGAACCCATTGTTCTTTTGTTTTCACAGTTCGCCAACATTTTAATATGGCAGACCATAACTTTTGATGAAATGGTGCAACCAGCAAGAGGACACAGCATTAGCTTCTGGACCTTCAGTTTGGAGGTCCCTAGTCACCACGGTCGACAGATGCCTTTACCCGGGTCCTGACTGGATTTTGGGGGGCCGTCCGATGACTACGACCGAGTCATGGATCCGGTGTCCCATCCCAGCTTTCCCAAATTGTCCAGCCCTCACCGCCGTAAGCACTGTTGTCTATCTGGGGTTGAGGTAGTTTTTGATGTGCCCACTACTTACCTGGACCCCAGCCACTCACTATTGCCGGTACCGGAGTATGTGGCTGAGTTCCGTGCCATGGCCAAGTTGAGCGGCTTTAACGAGCTGCCACTCATGACTTTTTTTCAAAAGGGTCTTAACGAAGAAGTAGACATAGAGTTGCACTTTCTCCCACCCCTCTCTTCCCTCGTCAATCTTTTCAGCCTTGCCATATTGGCCAAAGCCCGCCTCAAGAGGAGGGCCAGAGAGAGGATGGGCTGTACCAACAGCGCGTCACTTCCTTACCTGCCGGAACATTCTGTACCTGGGCATATAGTGCCCCCTAGTTCCATACTTGAGCACGCCAAGCTCCATACCTGAGCATTTAGCACCGCCTAGCTCCGTACCTGAGCACACTGTGCCTGTAAGCTCCGTGATTGCGCGGCTAAGCTCTGTGCCTGGGCATGTGGCGCCACCGAGCTCCGTACCTGAGCATGCTGCCTCCTGAGCAAGTAAGCTCTGTACCTAAGCATTTTGGTGCTGCCCAGCTTGGTACCTGAGCAAGTAAGCTCCGGACCTGACCATTTAGCGCCTCCCAGCTCCGTACTAGAGCTCATCTTGTTCTTTAGCTCTACAATTGAGCATTTAGCGCTGCCCAGCTCCGTACTAGAGCTCATCTCGTCCTTTAGCTCTACAATTGAGCATTTAGCGCTGCCCAGCTCCGTCTCTGAGCATGTCGTGCCCATAAGCTCTGTGCCTGAGCAAGTAAGCTCTGTACCTGAGCAGGTAGGCTCCGTGCCTGGGCAGGTAGGCTCTGTGCCTGAGCATTTGGCACTGCCCGGCTCTGTACCTGAGCACGTCGCGCCCGTAAGCTCTGTGCCTGAGCATATTAGATCTGTACTCGAGCCGTTTGCACACAGGATGCTGCTGCCAACCCCTGCACCACGGTCATCTGGGCGAATCCCCGCACCACTGTCGTCCGCATCGACCCTGGTGTCAAGGTCATTGGTGTCTGTTCGCCCAGTCAGGCCACTTGCTCCGTCCCTGAGCTGCTGGTGCCAAGCTCCATCCCTGAGCCGCCGGTGACGAGCTTCGTCCCTGAGCTGACTGTGCCAAGCTCCGCTCTCGAGCCACTCACGGCTATCCCCGAGCCAGTACCCAGCCTTGTGCCTGGCTTGTGTTGCCCCGTCCTCACTTTTAGCCCTTGCTTCAGGGTTTGCCCAGTGCATCAGGGCCTTCCTGTATGCTACATGCTCAACCCTGAGTGCGTTCGTCAGGCTGGGGGGGTAGTTAATACGCTAAGGGGCGTAGTACGCACCTTGGGGAGGGGTACTATTAGAGGCCACATTTTGGCTGTTAGAGGCGTGAGCACCCCCAGCGCTATTGCACGTGCGTCAGCTCTTACTGGGCATTAATCATGAAAGTGGCAACACCTGTTGCTGAGCCTATTTAAACACACCCTTGGACTCGCACAGTGTCTCACCATCGCTTTCACCTGGCTTTCCCCGGCTGCTAAGAGCCTCTGTCCATGACTGCGAGACTCGCTCCCTCCTTTTTCCCTCTCATACCATCACCCTCCTCCCCGTTATCCTTTTGTTTTCACAGTTTGCCATGTTTTAATGTGGCAGACCATAACAGTTTCGGCTGTCTGTATTCACCTCAGACCAGTACAACTCCACCCAGACTTGTACCAGCTACAATATGTCCAGTGCTTTCTGTTGGCTTCTGGTCCAGGTCCCAGGAATTTTTTCCCAATCAATATAATTGATGATCTGGACAGCTACCAAAGCTTTGTAAGCCATCCAGCTAGTAGTGACTCTGCTCATATTGTGCTCCTAGTCTCCCTGCTAAACGGTCGCATCCTTGCCAGGGCTATTGCAATGTGGAACCCATCCTGCCAGCATCCTGCTTCACCTGTGCCATTCAGTTGGACTTCAATTTGGACCTGGACACTGCTCTCCAGCAATCCCCTTTTCCTGGACTCATACGTCCTCATGCACTGGACATCCTGAAAATCCTAGCTTGCGAGTACTGGTGGGAGACCACAAATATTCATAACTTCATTGCTCCATTTATTCCTTTTGCTCCACCATCGAAGGTTCCCTGCTTAAAAAACTCCAGTCTCTCCCAGTCCCTGAATGTCCCTGGTCTCACATAGCCATCGATTTTGTTAATGGCCTGATCAAGTCAGATGGACATACTGCCACAGTCACCATTGTCAACAGCTTTTCCCATTCTGTGATGTATCACTCTACACCAACTGCTTCAGCCTTTCATACCATAGAGCTCCTCTTATTGCACATCTTCTATCACTACCACTACCCATTTCACCTCGGAGGTCTGGAAGGCTTTCATGGAAAGGCTAAGCATCAGAAAGTGCACACACCAGCCAGGAGCTGGGCAAGGTTCTGCACATCTGCTGCCAGAACAACCAGGAAGACTGAAGTCACTTCCTCCTTTGGACAGAGATAGCGCAGAACTCCTTGATCCACTTCTCCACTGCCCTCACCCCCTTTCCAGTGCATCATGAGTGCACCCCTTTTCCTCCAGAGCAACAGGGAGATGCTTTCCTGTTACAGTGGACCTTTTCCAATGGTTAAAAAAAAATTAAAGAGGTCACTTACCACCTTAAAATGGTATATTTTAATTTTATATTAGAAAGTGACTAAAATGGAGTTTATATATATATATATATATATATATATATATATATATATATATATATATATATGTGTGTGTGTTTATATATACACACACACACATACATATACATATATACACATGTATACATACATATATGTGCTGTATGTATATATAGTCAGATTTTTTATCAAGTCAAGTCAGATTTGTTTCAAAGCAACTTTGACACTTTAGATTATCTTCTAATATCTACAGCCAAATTGAGCAAGCCTCTGGCTAGACAGTGGCAAGGAAAAACTCCCTAAACTATATGAGAAAGAAACTTTGGGAGGACCAAGACTCAAAAAGGTACCCAACCTCCTTCGGTGGCGTAGATGATAAATGTAAGAATGAAGCTAATTTTTTAAACAAATAAGTCATATAGTAATAGTTAAAAAAAGGAATGTAAAATATGTATAACAGCATTATGTAGTCCGAGAGACAGAGTCACTCTAAGATCTTCAGTTTACGCAGGAAATCCTTGGCAGCACTTCATCCCCAGCTAACCGGAGGAGAGAAAGAGATACTGCCCTGTGGTGTTGGCCGGGTTATAGTGGGGCAGATATATTATATTATATATATATATATATATATATATATATATATATATATATATATTCACAAATATTCACAAAATATTACATTTTTTACTAGATAACATTTTTCAAATTATTAAAGAAGGACCTGAGCTTCCGTAGGTATTTGTATAAAAGATTTACTTGTACAAACAACAACATACACATAGCATAGTTTCAGGTTGAATTAGAACATAAAGTAAATGTAAATGTAAATGTGAATGGTTTTTAAAAAAAGTAAAATAAAAAAATAAAAATATTCAGTGTAACCCATTCAACATTTTCAATGTAACCCCGTCACCATAATGGGTATGTATTAGGAAATGAAAGACATGTTTCTGTTTTCTGATTGTAGTAGTAGTTTACACTGCATTCTTGTAGCAGTGGAGATGCCTATTGGGGCAGTCAATTGAAATTCATTCCCAATTTATCATATTGAATGTCCAGTCAAAAAAAACATTATTCAAAACATGCTTAATTCAGCGTTGCAGATTTAGAAAGATAAAGTATCTTTGCTGTTTTATAAACAGTTCACTATTAATTTCGTGTATCCTTGCAAGACTGAATAAACATTGACACATACAGTGGTATATTTAATATGTAATGAGGTTTAGCTTTTTGTATTTTGCTCTTTTGTTAGTCAGTATTTACAGACTTTGTATTCGAATGAGAGATTTAATAGCCATGATTAATGGATCAATAACAAAAATGTTATTAGGGTCTCAATAAAATTAGCAAACATATTACAAAAAGTGCAAAACCACTCTACTTTTGTCCACTGGTCCCCATAAATGCAAGAAAATCTTGCACCAACAAGTATCTGGATCATGGCACGAACAAAGAGGATTTCTTAGGACATTTCTTAGTTGATCAGATTAAAAACAATTGCTAGAGCATTTGGACTCATTTGGATTGTGTACAAGTACAAATGGAGAAAATTCAAGATCAATTTTACTCTCCCCAGGAGTGGTTGACCAACAAAGTTCACTCACTGGTCTCAGCAAAGCAGATGAATCCATAGGTATCTGAGAAGCGTGTTGATCATTAAAGGCACTCCTATACCAAACCATTACACTGCCAAAAGGACACTGGCTCCAGGAGAACAAAACGGGTTTGAGGACAGATAGAGTTCCCATAATGTGACAGAACAATAGATGTCTTGCACATCCCTATAATGGCTCCAGCACAAAATGCATATGCAGAAACATAAGATGCATTCCATCTATACTTGCTTTAAATATGATCAAATCCATATCTGACTCCCTCCCATCGAGTTGGAGTGGACCACAAAGTGTCTTGGGTTTACACCCGGCTTTACAAGCAGTCAATGCAAGGTGTAAACAGGTTTATAATGCCATTTAAGATCATCACCTATTATACTCTTGTCACAGGCAGTTTATTTTTGTAAAATATGTTCCACCTTCTGAATACATCCTAACAGAAATATTCATTGGGATGTCCATCAGTCCTGGCTATAGCTTCTGAATCAATGCTGGAGCGTGCAGAAAGCAGGCGGTTGGACTCGTCCTGGTTGACGTGGGCGCGGAACTCACCCTCCATCCCTTTGGCCTTGGTGCCCGGTGTGAGGGTCTCAAATGTCACATACGAGTCCTGCATGTCTTTGGATCTCCTTTTCAGGATCTTCTGCAGTCGCCTTTTCAGGGCACCGCAGCAAACAATCAAGGTGAGAGGTACTGCAATGACACAAGCCACAGTGATCACTACTACGTTGATGAGCTTCTGAGTGCCACTCGCGCTCGCTGCTTCATCTGTTGAGAAAATGACACACTGCTCTTTCTTTGGGATAAGACCTTTCACACATACACAGGCGATGTACTTGGTCTTGGGAACAAGGCCTTCGATGGTGACCCGGGTCTTGCCGGGTCCAACGTTCAAGCGCTTCATGTCTCTCTCACCAAACACAGCATAGAGGACGCTAAAAGAGGTGGTATTGGTCGCTGAAGGAGCACGCCAGTTTATTGATACTGTGTGGTCGGTGTCACCAATGACTTTTACAGAACGTACCACCCTTTGCTCTCGACTTTGCTGCAAGGATGAAGCATTAGCTGCCAGGTTTCCTGCCAAATCGCTCAATACATCCTTGTCCACTTCTGCTGTTCCTGACCTGGTCCCAATAGGCATTGTCACTTTCTTGTTCATGATTCCCTCAGATATGCTGTAGCTCTCTAGATTGAGGGATCCTGTCGATCTGGAACCATTAAATAAGTCCATGACAGGAACACCCGCAGCAGTTGCAGGAACGTATCTGGCAATGAGTTTATCCTGATATTCTGCCTGTCCAGTTCTTTTCTTCTTGGCACCAATTTTCTTGACTGCAGTGTCATCAACCTGCCATGTATCTGTAATGATGAGAGAGATAATGGAATTGCCGCTGCCCACAAAATTTGTTGCTTTGCAGACATATTTGCCAGAGTCATGGTACGTAACGGAAGGCACGCTGAGGATAGACCAGATGGTTCCCTCATTTGAAACCTCCTGACGAACTGTAAAACATAATGACAACTCTTAGACAATGACTTAAATCATCATACCAGATCAACCAAAGATAACAATTATACAGATGTTGTTCAGAAAAATGCATATGTTAAAACAGAATTCATTCATTTATTTACAATTATTTTTTTAATAATTTGTGTTTCATTCATTTACTGCAGACATATATTATACTTATGTTTATTCCCTGCAGGGATTTTTTTTCATTTGGAAAAATCAACAAAACACTTTCACCAGGGATGGTCAAACGTTTGTATAAGACTTAAAACAGCACAAAAAATGAAATGAAGAAAACAATTTTATTTTTATCCATTGGATATTTCAAGGGTTAAGGTTAGAAAACACAGACAAAACCTACCTGTACCGTTAATGACTTTTCCGTCAGCTCTGGACCAGGTGAGCTCTGGCATTGGCACTCCTAAAGTACCACAGCGGAGCAGGACATTATTGCCAACTGAGCTGCGAACCTTTGCCACAGCTGTGTGGACCTTAGGTGCCTGGCACCTCCGTAACTCCACATCTGAGAAGAACACGCCAGATAAGTTCTCAGGTTCTGAACAACGCAGGCGACTGTCGATGAACGCTGATGTGGAGGATGGAGATTTCTGGAAATGCACTAGGTCAAACAAGCGGCAGTCACACTGCCAGAGGTTATCATGCAGACCTGGAAAATGTAAAATAAAAACACAAACAATATGAAAATCTAACAACTTGGCATAGATTTATAAGAATAAAATCCACAAGAAGCTGCATTAGATTAACAGATTTGATTAATCTTGGTTCGGAATCTTGAATCTTGATATATTTGATAATTTGTTTTTAAAAAGGTCATAGTCTCAATATAGTGCATTTCATCCAGTTATCAAAAATTTATTTTTTTTGGTAAAACATTATGGAAAAGTCACCTAATATATACACATATCTGCATTACTCATTATGTCGTGTGAAACAGGACATTGACTGAAATGATTGTGGTCCAGATATTACCCTAGTCACATAGTATTTTTAAGCTACTGTAATGTAAATGTATATTTCACAAGAAAACATGCAAACGATGCATAAATGTGTCTGACAACAAGGGTGTTGGAAGTTTAAAGTTTAAAATTTATGGAAATTCACCATAATTATAGAACATACAGTAATGTACTGTTCTACTGTTCTATGGTCCTGCCTATGGTAAAACCATAACAATTAAAAGGATAGTATGATGGACCTGAAAAAAATGCACTGATAGACAGTATTACAAACAACACGGATCACTAGAGTGCAGTAAAACCATAATATCACTCACATAAATAAGCAATTAACATAGGAATCTGTTATAATGATTAAGTAAAATATGGTAGATAGAGTTCAGTACAGTACTATATACTGTAACATCAACTTCGGGCAGTGCTTTACAGTGTCTTTGCTGTTTTGAGTCTGTTTACAGCCTCAACGTCCTGAGAGAAAAGACAGATTTTTACTTCCTATTATAACCAATTATAATTTTTAAAACATCCATTAAACAAATGGACGTTAATGGGACATATCTGTACCCAAGTTCCACCACAAAGCTGAATGGTTTAAAACACATTACTCTAGTTGCCACCAGCCAAATGACGCTGTACTTTTCATATAACATAGTTGTCAAATAACATGTGTGTCATCTTATTTCTGGATAAAAGAGTCTGCTAAATGACTTAATGTAAATGGTATGGCAATGCTGGACAAAGGGAATATGATCAGACTGCAGTGCAAAAATAACAAATATGTTACCCAAAATAATATTGGCATTCTCAGCCTCTGAAGCTGGTTTTGGAGAAAACCACATCATCAGTAACTCTGGTGGAAGTGTTGTGAGGCTGTTACTGGATAAATCGAGATAGGTGAGATTTTGTATGTAGGTTGCTGCATCAGCCGGGATGCTGGAGATCTTGTTGTTGTGTAAATCCAGAAGTTTGAGATTTGACAGGTCAGATAAACTCTCCCATGGGAACGAGGTGATGCAGTTACCCTCCAATCGTAACTCGTCAAGCACAGTGAGGCCACGGAAACTATCCGCATACAGGACAGACAGGGAGTTAAATGACATCCAGAGAAATTCAAGGCTGCTGAGGGAGATAAAGGCCTCGCTGGAAACTTGGGTGATGGACGTCTTCTCGATTCGCAGTTTTGTGGTGTCTGAAGGGAAGTGGTTGGGAATGGAGGTGAGATCAGGATCGTTGCATAGTACACTCCTGCAAATAAATAAAAATCCATGGAAATGAGAAATAACGAACAAAAGGAAATCAATTCTAAACATTTTAAATTTTAACATGTAGATTTGTCATGTAAACAGTCTCAACTCATTTGAGCTCATTTTAATTCATTAATAAACATGAGTAAGGTTTTAAAGGTTAGTAGCTGAGTTTAAAGTGATAACTTTGCAAAAGTTTATCTTCAGCTGCCAGTTTCAGTTGACCTCTGGATATAAAGGTGAATGCTAAATGTAAATAAAAAAAAAAGAAAAGGTCAGTAATAATATAATAGAATTATGAATTGACCTGTATCACCTAGTAAAAAATAAATAAATTAAACAAACAAAAAAAAAAGGCACCCTGCACAGGGACATTCTGTAATATTCAGTAATATTTAAATGTCAATTTCTGGCTGCTTAGCTATTCATAGACCAAATCGTTAACCATTTGTTTTCAAATACGTCTTGTTCTAGGGTCTTTCTTAGTGGGTGTGTCAGTGATGATGTGATTTTATAGTGCAAGTGCAATGAAAGTTAAAATAAATCATACCTACAACCTCTTTAGACCTATTTAAATATATTTAAAACCAGCAACCAGACCTACTGGCTCTGTTTTTTCCTTCAACTGGTAATTGTAGACCCATGGGAAGCAACCACATGACAGTCCACAAATATTCAATTATAAAATGATCTGATTAAAAAAGTCGTTAATGTCCTTATTAAGAGGCAACATTGTCTCCCCCTTTGTACTGTATATGTATATATTTTGTATTATTTATTATTTATTTATTATATATATTTAGTATTATCCATTATTTATTTAATATTCTGTTAAAATCTGTGATTGTTGATAATTATTGAGATGTGTTATTTCAATTTAACTTTCCAGTATATAAAAGAACATACATGAGTTTACCAGCTTTTAATTTATCCATATTATTAGGTTCTAATGCTGACTAATGCAAGATTATTGAAGTAAAAGGAGCTTATAATTTAATCTATAAAAATAATAAGCATATTCCATATTTGAATTATACATATTTATAAACAAACTTTCCTTTTTCGTTTTATTACTATTAATGATATTGCCATGGCTATTATGAATATACTGTGTAAAGGTTTATCACACAACAGATAACATCTTATATACTTAGGGGACTGCTTTTTAACCAACAACTGACTATTAGAAACAAATGCTTGATCTGCTCTTCAGTAGTTATCTTATTCCTTTCATTCAGCATGACTGCAGGCCCACTATTTGCGCACTAGGCGAAAAGACTAAGGAATAAAGAAGATTAAAGAGAACTCAAGTTATCTCACACTAAAGCCACAGGGGGGGATGTGCTGGTGGTGTTTTTAACAAGAAAGAAGGTTAAATTAAATCAATGAATTAAGAATAAAATGCAAATTTGATCTGAACTCTTACGAGCCTTGGATCCGTCGCTGAGTTTGTGGGTAAAAGCAGCTACACTGTGCAGGACAAGTGCTGCCAAGGAAAGGAAAACTGCCAGGAAAGAGAAAAAGGCCAGGACAGAGATGCAAACCCACAGCTTGAAGGTGGCATTTTGGGCACGTTAACACACTATTCCTTAACACAAAAATTCTTGTTGAGAAAATGAAAAAAGAAAGTTCTAAACGGTTTTTGTGCTGCATGAGCAGCATGGTCATGTCTCTCAGTGTCAGTAGTCCATGTCCACACTGCACAGCCTGCAGTGGATCCCCAGATAAAAAGGATAGACAAGGATTAAGGAAAGGATGGGTTATTTTCATTTACACGATTATTTCCTTCCTGGAAGCTCATAGGCTACATGCTCGTCTTTTGTTTATATGCATCGCAGGGGAATCCGTAGAACATGATTGGACAGATAAATATAGAGATGGATTTGATAGGATTTTCAATTTGTATTTTTTTCAGAATCACTCCAGATCCTCTAAGAAACTATTTATTGTAATGGACAAAAGGAAGTAAACAAGCATTCTGTTCAACCATTACAAATAGCAGATGCATAAAATGAAGCATATGAACCTAAAATCTATATAAACAAAGATTAACATTCATTTTTAATAAGACACTTTTTTTTATCAGGAGCTTTATGGAATGAGCTTCCATGAAACAGCAGCACAAAAGCCAACAATGCCAAATGTTAGCTCAAATGGTAAAGAAAAAAAATATGGAGTAGAAAAAATATGGAAATTCTCTGGAAGTTCTGGAATGATAACCCACACTTTACCATTGGACAGACAGACAATTTCGGAGTGGTATTTTAGCAGATGCCAGGAAATCAAGACTTGCTTGAATGCCCACTTTTTTCACATTTAACCCCAAGTTTCCTGATAATGGTCATGGTGATTCCATCTCCTATCCCTGGAGAACATATGGTGGCAAGGACACCAGTGCATTGCAAGGCTGGGTAAGGGTTGCTGTTGTAGTTCCAGTGGACGACCTCCCTGGGACTGCAGTACTGAGAATGATCCACCACCTAAATAGTACCTGATCTGTGTTGGTCTGGTGGCGTCCTGACAATTAGAGAACAGAAAAAGAGGACTAACAAAGTATGTGGAGAAACAGATGGACTACAGTCTGTAATTGTAGAACTGCAAAGTGCAGTGAGCACTAAAACTTAAAATAAAGAAAAAGCAGAATATAAACTGAAAAATGTTAAATGCCTAAGACTGCACTGCATCTGTACTGTATGGTTGCACAGTACTGTATTTGCTGATAGTACTTTGTTATGATTTTATTCTTTTCTGGAATTACATGGGTTCTTAAAATATTGTGATTTTGACAAGGGTATAAGTTCATATCAGGCATTATAATTCCTAGCTTCCTACTCTTATGTCTAGCAAACATTATGGAATCACCACACTTTAAGGATGTTCTGTTTTTTCTTTGTGGCAAATGAATAAATATTAGATATGACACCAAACATCAGTCTGTGATTTATTTAGTTGCTACAAAGTAAGTAAACTAAGTGAGCATCCATTAAGTGTGATGATTCCATAATTAATGCCAGGGAGAGCATGTAGTTATTTGTTGCACTCAAGCATCTGCCATGCCATGACAAGCATTTGTTGATTCCGAAAATCTTCTTCTGTGGCAGTGCTAATCACCATTCTGTATGCTGCACTGACTCAGGGATTACTGCAGTCCACTTTAGAGCACTAATGTTTCACTATACATATACTAAATATACTATGTATATATATATATATATATATATATATATATATATATATATACATACATACATACATACATACATACATACATTTTTCACTATATAAATTTTATAATATAACTTATATATTATACAATTTACTGAACGAATTAGAAAAATCTTATTTCTAGTTAAAATGAGTATATACAGTAAAGCACACTGTGCACGTTCTCCTACGTAGAAAGATGAGAGAGGTCTGTAATTATCATCCAGGTACACTTCAACTTTGAGAGACAAAATGAGAAAAAAAATCCAGGAAATCACATTGTAGGATTTTTAAAGAATTTAATTGTAAATCATGGTGTAAAATAAGTATTTGGTCACCCACAAACAAGCAAAATTTCTGGCTCTCACAGAACTGTAACTTCTTCTTTAAGAAGATCTTCTGTTCTCCACTCGTTACCTGTATTAATGGCACCTGTTTGACCTCATCATCTGTATCAAAGACACCTGTCAAATGCCTCAAACAGTCAGACTCCAAACTCAACCATGGCCAAGACCAAAGAGCTGTCTAAGGACACCAGGAAGAAAATTGTAGACCTGTAGCAGGCTGGGAAGAGTGAATCTACAATAGGCAAGCAGGTTGGTGTGAATAAATCAACTGTGGGAGCAATTGTAAGACATACAAGACCATTGATAATCTCCCTCGATCTGGGGCTCCTCGCAAGATCTCATCTCATGGAGTGAAAATGATCATGAGACCGGTGGCAAAAAATCCCAGAACTACATGGAGGGACCTGATAAATTACTTGCAGAGAGCTGGGACCAAAGTAACAAAGGTTAACATCAGTAACACACTATGCCGAGAGAGACTCAGAAGAGGATTGGGAGAATATCATGTGGTCAGATGAAACCAAAATAGAACTTCTTGGTAATAACTCAACTTGTCATGTTTGGAGGAAGAAGAATGCTGAGTTGCAACCCAAGAACACCATACCTACTGTCAAGCATGGGGGTGGAAACATCATGCTTTGGGGCTGTTTTTATGCAGAGGGGACAGGACGACTGATCCGTGTTAAGGGAAGAATGAACGGGGCCATGTATCGTGATATTTTAGGCCAAAACCTCCTTCCATCAGTGAGAGCATTGAAGATGGAACGTGGCTGCGTCTTCCAGCATGACAATGACCCCAAACACACCGCTCAGGCAACGAAGGACTGGCTCCGTAAAAAAAGCATTTCAAGGTCCTGGAGTGGCCTAGCCAGTTACTCCAGACCTCAAACCCATAGAAAATTGTGTGGAGGGAGTTGAAGTCCGTTGTTGCCCCAAAACATCACTGCCACTAGAGGGAGATCTGCATGGAGGAATGGGCCAAATACCAACTACAATGTGTGCCAACCTGGTGAAGCTGACTTACAGGAAACGTCTGACCTCTGTCATTGCCAACAAAAGTTATGTTACAAAAGTATTGAGTTGAACTTTTGCTATTGACCAAATATTTATTTTCCCCCATTATTCACAATTAAATTCTTAAAAAATCCTACAAATGTGATTTCCTGGATTTTTTTTTCTCATTTTATCTCTCATAGTTGAAGTGTAGCTATGATGAAAATTACAGACCTCTCTCATCTTTCTAAGTAGGAGAACTTGCCACAATCAAAGTGGCTGACTAAATACGTTGTTTGCCCCACTGTATTTCACTGTACTTATAAGTTTGGTGAACCCTTTAAAATTTTCTAGATTTCTGCATAAAATATGACCTCAAACATCATCGGATTTTCAGTTAGTTCCTAAAAGTAAAGAGAACCCAGGTAAACAAATTTGACAATAATAATACCTTTGGTCATTTATTGATGAGGACAATGATCCAATATTACATATTGTGAGTTGGCAAAAAAGTATGTGAACCTTTCTTTCAGTATCTGGTGTGACCCCCCTGGCCAGCACAATAACTGCAGCTAAACGTTTCCCTGTAGCTGTTGATCAGTCCTGCCACACAGGCTTTGGAGGAATTTTAGGCCCCATTCCTCCGTACAGAAACAGCTTCAGCTCTGGGATGTTGGTGGGTTTCCTCACATTAGCTGCTTCGCTTCAGGTCCTTCCACAACATTTCGATTGGATTAAGGTCAGGACTTCTCGACTTGGCCAATCCAAAACATTAACTTTTTTCTCTTTTAACCATTCTTTGGTAGAACGACTTGTGTGCTTAGGGTCTTGTTGTCTTGCTGCATGACCCACCTTCCTCTTGAGATTCTGTTCATGGACAGATTTTGTTCCTGATATTTTCCTTTAGGAATTCTCTGATATCATTCAGAACTCATTGTTCCATCAACGATGGCAGCTGTCCTGCCCAGATGCAGCAAAATAGCCCCAAACCATGACACTACCTCCACCATGTTTCACAGAGGGATAAGGGTCTTATGCTGGAATGCAGTGTTTTCCCTTTCTCCAACATACGCTTTTCTTTTAAACAAAAAAAAAGTTCTATTTAATTCTCATCCATCCCAAAACATTCTTCCAGTAGCCTTTCTGGCTTGTCCCGTGATCTTTAGCAAATTGCAGAAGAGCAGCAATGTTATTTTTGGAGAGCAGTGGCTTTCTCCTTCAAACCATGCCCCATGCACACCATTGTTGTTCAGTGTTCTTCTGATGGGTGGAGTTCATGCACATTAACATTAGCCAATGTGAGAGAGGCCTTCAGTTTTCTTAGGAAGTTTACCCTGGGTCTTTGTGACCTCACTATCTATTACATGCCTTGCTCTTGGAGTGAATCTTTGTCAAGTCAGATTTATTTATATAGCGCTTTTTACAATGGAGCATTGTCTCAAAGCAACTTTACAAGTTTAGATTATCTCCTAATAACTACGTCCAATCCCAAATTGAGCGAGCCTAGGGCGACAGTGGCAAGGAAAAACTCCCTAGTTCTAGGAAGAAACCTTGGGAGGACCAAGACTCAAAAAGGGACCCAACCTCCTTGGGCGGCGTAGATGATAAATCTAAGAGCGAACTAAAGTTAGTCTTTGTTAGTCGACCACTCCTGGGGAGGGTAACAATGGTTGTGAATTTCCTCCATTTGTACACAATCTGTCTGACTGTGGATTGGTGGAGTCCAAACTCTTTAGAGATGGTTTTGTAACCTTTCCCAGCCTGATAAGCACCAACAACTCTTTTTCTGAGCTCCTCTGAAATCTCCTTTGTTCGTGCCATGATGCACTTCCACAAACAGAAGAGCAGAAAAAGAGAATAGCAGACTTTGATAGATCCCTGTTCTTTAAATAAAACAGGGTCCCCACTCACACCTGATTGGCATCCCATTGATTGAAAACACCTGACTCTAATTTCACCTTCAAATTAACCGCTAATCCTAGCGGTTCACATACTTTTGCCAGTCACTAATATGTAGTATTGGATCATTTTCCTCAATAAATAAATGACCAAGCATAATATTTTTGTCTAATTTGTTTAACTGGGTTCTCTTGATCAACTTTTAGGACTTGTGTGAAAATCTGATGATGTTTGAGGTCATATATAGGCAGAAATATAGAAAATTCTAACGGGTTCACAAACTTTCAAGCACCAGTGTACTCTGTCTTTTGCATGATGTGCATTACAAAAGACTGTTTAAACCAGTCAAAATGGGCTGTATTAACACATTCCTGTAGGGATTACCCACTCTAAGACCTAGCTTCCCCCCTTTACGAGAAAAGCCTATAAAAGAAGATTGTTTTTGAAAAACCTTGCTGTTACCGATTCAGTTGAAACAAGGACCGTGCTATTGAACAGATTTTAAAATGGCATACACTTTACCAGAAGGATTTAGTGACTTTGATATGTTCATCTTCGGCTCTGTGCTACTGGTGGGTGGTAAGTACCATCACTCCCTCTGGTGAGATTGCTATAGGCAAATACAAAGAACAACTAGAGTACTAGATGACAGATTTTAATGTACTACAACTATATCTTAATAGACATCATTTACTAAATATTTTCCATTTTCAATACTTGCTTTTGACAATTACACTTCACACATTTGTGAAACTACTTTCAATAATTGCATTTGAACCCTACAAAAATGCATGTGTAACTTGATCTGTAAACATTCTGCTGAAACTTCTCATGAAACTTCTCATGTTTAAGCTCATGTATTTAAGCTTTTAAACTACAACACAGCTATTCTAAAAATACTTTGTAGCCACAAGTTTGTGGACACCTACAATTTATATAAGAAAATGTCATATTGACAATCACACGATGTTCCCTACAACACATTTCACTTCTATTGTTTGTCTATGGAGAGTCCATGCCTGTATTTTTTAAATCATGAACCAGTTAGCAGTGAATGTGGCAGATAAATGAGGTAAATGAGATACCAAATTCTTAATGATAATGATTCTTAATCATAGCAATTTGTTAACAATTATACATTATTTGCTACTTTTTACAAGAAACACTTTAGCATGCATGCAGCTTCACCAATATTTCATGTTTAATTTCAATAAATAATGCACTAGATGCTTGGGTGACGCAAAACTAGCCCACCACTACAGTGACTGGGGATCGAGTACTAGCAGTGCCTTCATGCAAGCATAATCGGTCGTGTTGAAGGGGGTGGGGGGAGGTGCATTTGACTACATTGCACTCATTGTCATATTCAAGAAACCATGATTTGAGCTTTGTGACATGACACATTATCCTGCTGGAAGTAGCCATCAGAAGATGGCTGTGGTTATTAAAGGAGTGGACATGCTCAGTTACAATACTCTCTATCAGCTCAAACCAGTCCACTGACATCCAGCATCAGCAAGGTATTTTTGCCCAGAGAACCACTGCTCACTGGATAGTTCCTGCTTTTTATTGGATCAATATCTATAAATCCTAGAGTTGGCTGTGTGTGAAAATCTCAGTAGGTCAGCAGTTTCTGAAATATTCAGGCTAGCCCATCTAGCACCAACAAACATGGGTACCAACCCTGTACTAGTCCATGATAGATACACATAGACACACACACACACACACACACACACACACACACACACACACACACACACACACACACACACACACAGGGGCGCTTTATGCATGCCTTTGGAATGTGGGAGTATATCGGAGTAGACTTTATCACTAAGCTATGAGTGTGCTGTAAGCCTTGCTTTGTGTGTGTGTGTAGGTCTGCTTGGTTTCTTCCTGAACATCATCTCTATACTGGCTTTCCTGAAGGTTAAGGAGCTCAGGACATCAAGTAATTTTTTTGTCTTTAGCCTGGCGCTTGCCGATCTCAGCCTCAACTGTAACGGATTGGCATCGGCCTACGCTAGTTATCTCAGGTATTCAACAGCTGTACAATCATGAATAAATCAATGTATCTGTAAAACATAAGAATCGATTTGCTTCTTTTACATATATGGATACGCTAAAGTTACATTTAGTTTTTTATCTCTGTCACATATTTTGTAGATATTGGCCATTTGGACCTGAGGGCTGCCAGTTCCATGGTTTTCAAGGCTTGGTGTCCATCTATGCAGGAATTAGCTTTCTCAGTGCTGTGGCATGGGATCGATATCACATGTACTGCACTAGTGAGTGACTAAAAAACTTAAAGTGTAACACTTATTATTAATAATAATAATGTTTTCGATTATATATCTTACAAACAGACAATGTTGTGGGAAATTACTGGGAGTAATAAGATAAACTATGTGTTAAAAATGTCTGATACATTTATATTGCTGCAAAATCCGACTAAATGTCCTAGGTGAATAGGATTAAAGATGATAGTAGCAGGATGCAATTTAAAGTCATTAATATAACTTGTGCCACAATGTCAAACCAGTTATAGGACACTTATGTGCTGTGTGGTATTTTTAGAACAGAAGATGTTTTGGAGCACGTCTCTGACCATGAGCAGCATCATCTCGATTCTGGCTGTTATCTGGGCTGCTTTACCCTTACCTTTCATTGGATGGGGTGTGTTCGACTTTGAGCCCATGCATGTAGGCTGTACATTGGATTACACCAGAGGAGACAGGTACAATAAACAAAAACCGCTAGATTTTGTTTCCTAAGGTCACAAGTACCAAATTCCAAGGGCTTTGGTTTGAAATGCAACCCAAAAACATGAGCTACAAAATGTTTGTGTTAACAATGAACAAAAACCTCATCCTGATATCATAACATTTTGAATAAGATGGAAGTGTGGTGTACTGTTATCTAGCTTACACCACACCTCCTTACTTATATTTAAACAGGATGGTATAGGTGATATTTAAGGTAATATTTAAATGGCCAGAAAGTGAAATACAGTGGGGCAAAAAATTATTTAGTCAGCCACTGATTGTGCAGGTTCTCCTGCTTAGTAAGATGAGAGAGGTCTGTAATTTTCACCATAGGTACACTTCAACTATGAGAGACAAAATGAGAAAAAAAATCCAGGAAATCACATTGTAGGATTTTTAAAGAATTTAATTGTAAATCATGGTGAAAAATAAGTATTTGGTCAAAACAAAATGTTCAGCTCAATACTTTGTAACATAACCTTTGTTTGCAATGACAGAGGTCAAACGTCTCCTGTAAGTCTTCAGCAGGTTGGCACACACTGTAGCTGGTATTTTGGCCCATTCCTCCATGCAGATCTCCTCTAGAGCAGTGATGTTTTGGGGATGTCGTTGGGCAACACAGACTTTCAACCCCCTCCACAAATTTTCTATGGGGTTGAGGTCTGGAGACTGGCTAGGCCACTCCAGGACCTTGAAATGCTTTTTACGGAGCCACTCCTTCGTTGTCCAAGTGTACCTATGATGAACATTACTGACCTCTCTCATCTTTCTAAGTAGGAGAACTTGCACAATCAGTGGCTGACTAAACACTTTTTCTGCCCCACTGTATGTGTTTAAATGTACAACTCACAAAACACATGTCTGGTGTAGTAGCACTGTCAGGTTCCAGAGATGCCAAGTTCATTTCCCAGCCTGGGCTCTGCTTATGTGGAATTTGCTTGTTCTCTAGTGTCTCTGTGTGGGTTTTCTCTGGATACTCTGGTTTCCTCCCACATTCCAAAGATGTGTAATTCACGTATCTAATGTGAATAGTGTGATTGAGTGTGTACATGTATGTGCACAGAAATGGATTGGCACAATGTCTAGGTTGCCAGCTGTCTTGTGCCCTGTGCCACTGCTTAGGCCTTAGATTCCCATCAACCCTGAGTTGGTGTCTATAAGAATTTATTGTCATTGCTTCAAAGGGGGTCCATGTGACTACTGTGCATAGTAGTCCACACACAAATGTTATGCCAAAGCATATGCTACAGATCAACAATAATTCAGTGATGAACAAGTAAGCTATGGGGTGAGTTAGAATATACCTTTCAGTCTATGCAGCTATGTGTTACATGATGGGAATTGGTTCACAGTGTGAACCAGAAATATTTAACTTTTCTGCACTTTTCAGAAATGTTGTAACTGAGCTACATTTCTCTGCTTTCATTTCTCATAATTGGCTTTGGGATTACAGAGTATTTGCACATATTAAAATTAGCCATATAGTATAGTGTCCCTTCATACAGTGGGGTAAAAAAACTATTTAGTCAGCCACTGATTGTGCAAGTTCTCCAACTTAGAAAGATGAGAGAGGTCTGTAATTTCCGTCATAGGTACACTTCAAGTATGAGAGACAAAATGAGAAAAAAATCCACAAAATCACATTGTAGGATTTTTAAAGAATTTAATTGTAAATTATGGTGGAAAATAAGTATTTGGTCGATAAATTTGGTTCAACTGAATACTTTGTAACATAACCTTTGTTGGCAATGACAGAGGTCAATCGTTTCCTGTAAGTCTTCAGCAGGTTGGCACCACACGTAGCTGGTATTTTGGCCCCATTCCTCCATGCAAAATCTCCTATAGGAGCCAGTGATGAGTTTTGGGGGCAAACGGACTTTCAACTCACTCAAAAATTTTTATGGGGGTTGAGGTCTGGAGGACTGGCTAGGCCACTCCAGAACTTGAAATGCTTTTTACGGGGCCACTCCGTCATTGCACCCGAGCGGTTCTTCTCTCTGTCTCCTGCCTTGGTTTGCGGATCATTGTCATGCTTGGAAGATCCAGCCACATTCCATCTCAATGCTACGTGATGGAAGGAGGTTTAGCTAAAATCTCACCATGCATGGCCCCGTTCTTCTTCCCTTAACACGGATTCAGTCGTCTGCCCCCTTGAATAAAAAACAGCCCCAAAGCATGAGGTTGCCACCCCATGCTTCACAGTAGGGTATGGTGTTCTTGGGATGCAACTTAGCATCCTTTTTTCCTCCAGTTGAGTTTTTACAAAAAAGTTCTATTTTGGTTTCATCTGACCACATGATAGTCTCCCAATCCTCTTCTGGATCATCCATATGCTCTCTGGCAAACTTCAGACGGGCCTGGCACTGCAGGATCTGAGTCCCTCTCAGCGTAGTGTGTTACTGATGGTAATCTTTTTACTTTGGTCCCAGCTCTCTGCAGGTCATTCATCAGGTCCCTCCGTGTAGTTCTGGGATTTTTGCTCACCATTCTCATGATCATTTTGACCCCACGGGATGAGATCTTGCATGGGACCCCAGATCGTGGGAGATTATCAATGGTCTTGTATCTCTTCCATTTTCTTACAATTGCTCCCACAGTTGATTTATTCACACAACATGCTTGCCTATTGTAGATTCACTCTTCCCAGCCTGGTGCAGGGTCTACAATTTTCTTCCTGGTGTCCAGCTCTTTGGTCTTGGCCATGGTTGAGTTTGGAGTCTGACTGTTTGAGGCTGTGGACAGGTGTCTTTTATACAGATAACGAGGTCAAACAGGTGCCATTCATACAGGAAACAAGTGGAGGACAGAAGATCTTCTTAAAGAATAAGTTACAGGTCTGTGCGAGCCAGAAATCTTGCATGTTTTTGGGTGACCAAATACTTATTTTCCACCATGATTTACAATTGAATTATTTAAAAATCCTACAATGTGATTTCCCAGATTTATTTCTCATTTTGTCTCTCATAGTTGAAGTGTACCCATGATGAAAATTACAGACCTCTCTCATCTTTCTAAGTAGGAGAACTTGCACAGTCAGTGACTGACTAAATACTGTTTTGCCCCACTGTACATATTTGCTACCCCATGATGTAAATAGCTCATAGTAATTCATAAAGCCCATTGGGGTGTTTTGTTGTTGGAAAACAATGAAAAGTAGTGTGATGCAGTACCAAAACCAAACCAAACCAAAAAAAATCACTGATTTTCTATAATTTTTCATCCTGCAGTACTTGTAGCCCACATACAGTGGTGTGAAAAAGTGTTTGCCCCCTTCCTGATTTCCTTTTTTTTTTTGCATTTGTCACACTTAAGTGTTTCAGAACATCAAACCTAGTTAAATATTAGTCAAAGACAACACAAGTCAACACAAAATGCAGTTTTTAAATGAAGGTGTTTATTATTAATGGAGAAAAAAATCCAAACCTACATGGCCCTGTGTGAAAAAGTGATTGCCCCCTAAACCTAATAACTGGTTGGGCCACCTTTAGCAGCAACAACTACAATCAAGCATTTGCGATACCTTGCAATGAGTCTTTTACAGCATTGTGGAGGAATTTTGGCCACTCAGCTTTGCAGAATTGTTGTAATTCAGCCACACTGGAGGGTTTTCAAGCATAAATGGCCTTTTTAAAGTCATGCCACAATGTAAATGTAATCCCAATAGGTTTCAGGTCAGGACTTTGACTAGGCCACTCCAAAGTCTTCATTTTGTTTTTCTTCAGCCATTCAGAGGTGGACTTGCTGGTGTGTTTTGGGTCATTGTCCTGCTGCCGAACCCAAGTTTGTTTAAGCTTGAGGTCATGAACAGATGGCCGGACATTCTCCTTCAGGATTTTTTGGTAGACAGCAGAAGTCATACTTTCATTTATCACAGCAAGTCTTCCAGGTCCTGAAGCAGCAAAACAGCCCCAGACCATGACACTACCACCACCATATTTTACTGCTGGTATAATGTTCTTTTTGGGCAGCATGGTGGCTCGGCGGGTAGCATCGCCGCCTCCCAGCAAGAAGGTCCCGGGTTCAATCCCAGGGTGGAGCGGCCTGGGTCCTTTCTGTGTGGAGTCTGCATGTCCTCCCCTTGTCTGCGTGGGTTTACTCCGGGTACTCCGGTTTCCTCCCACAGTCCAAAGACATGCATGTCAGGTTAATTGATTGCACTAAATTGGCCTGGTTTGAGTGTGGTCTCTGGCAACAGACGAAGCGACACGTCGGCTGGAGTATTCTCAGTCGCATCAAATGGCAGTGGGTAGTATTTCTTTTTCTGAAATTCTGTGTTACTTTTACACCAGATGTAATGGGACACACACCTTCCAAAGAGTTCAACTTGTCTCGTCAGTCCACAGAATGTTTTCCCAAACATCTTGGGGATCATCAAGATGTGTTCTGGAAAAATTGAGATGAGTTTTAATGTTCTTTTTGCTCAGCAGTGGTTTTCATCCTGGAACTCTGCCATGCAGACCATTTTTGCCCAGTCTCTTTCTTATAGTGGATACATGAACACTAACCTTAACTGAGGCAAGTGAGGCCTGCAGTTCTTTAAATGTAGTTGTGGGGTCTTTTGTGACCCCTTGGATGAGTCATCGCTGTGCTATTGGGGTAAATTTGGTCGGCCGGCCACTCCACGAAGGCTCACCACTGTTCCATGTTTTCTACATTTGTGGATAATGGCTCTCACTGTGGTTCGCTGGAGTCCCAAAGCTTTAGAAATGGCTTTATAACCCTTTCCAGACTGACAGATCTCAATTACTATCTTTCTCAGTTGTTCCTGAATTTCTTTGGATCTCAGCATGATGTGTAGCTTTTAAGGATCTTTTGGTGTACTTCACTTTGTCAGGCAGGTCCTATTTAAGTGATGTCCTGATTGAGAACAGGTATGGCAATAATCAGGCCTGGGTGTGGCTAGAGACAGTGAACTCAGGTGTGATAAACCAGAGTTATGTTATGTTTTAACAAGGGAGGCAATCACTTTTTCACACAGGGCCATGTCAAGTCAAGTCCAGTCAGGTCAGGTTTATTTATATAGCGCTTTTTACAATGGAGCATTGTCTCAAAGCAACTTTACAAGTTTAGATTATCTCCTAATAACTACGTCCAATCCCAAATTGAGCAAGCCTAGGGCGACAGTGGCAAGGAAAAACTCCCTAGTTCTAGGAAGAAACCTTGGGAGGACCAAGACTCAAAAAGGGACCCAACCTCCTTGGGC
>JAJAGP010006143.1:0-24690 GCA_025084515.1 Ancistrus triradiatus | reverse complement strand
CACTGTGTTACCGAATATTACAGCTTTTTGCACTTAAAATTGTCTTACCTTAGCCATTTCTTCAGCAGTATTTCCTCGAGCTCCTAGGTAGATCATAGCGAGCGCGGCGCTGATGCTCAGCGGGGAGAAGAACAGGTTTGTGTCCGGGCTGCTCTCACTCAGGGTCCGGTACAGATCCAGAGCGAAGGCACTGTTAGCCTGACTCAGACTCTCCATGCTGATACACTGAGGATCTGATACACAACAGAAAAAATGCACTTACCTGATCCAAATGTTAAATCTGCATGTTGTTGTATATCTCTATGACTTTTTGTAGGAACCGTATCTCCAGATCACTTTCACTTTTAATACCTTATCTCAACAATAAGCACAAATAATATTCATCTAACAGATTTATCCAACAAATTGAGTGGATGTGCTCTGTAATCTGCAAATAACATACTAACGGCGTATCAGATCCTAGTGATATCAGGATTGTGTTTCTAATACTCACGTATGGAAGCTCTGTCTGATGGGGCCATAACAGACGACCTCGGCACTGGCACTGGAATGGATGACCTTGGCACAGGCACTGGAATGGGAGACCTTGGTACAGTCTTCAGGATAGAAGACCTCTGGGCGGTCACGGTCATAGGCCACCTCTGAATGGTCTCGGGCATGAATGACCTCTGGACGGTCACAAGCTT
Organism: Ancistrus triradiatus; assembly: GCA_025084515.1. Classification (NCBI taxonomy): domain Eukaryota; kingdom Metazoa; phylum Chordata; class Actinopteri; order Siluriformes; family Loricariidae; genus Ancistrus; species Ancistrus triradiatus. Next base: position 24,004 of record JAJAGP010006143.1, on the reverse strand, counting down.
AGACGTCCTCTGGAAGGTCTCAGAATGAGATGAGTTCTGAAGGGAATCGGGCATAGACTACCTCGGAATAGTCTCGGGCATAGATGACCTCGTAACAGTCTCAGGCATAGACGACCTCGGAATGGTCTCGGTCATAAACGACATCGGAATGGTCTCAGACATAGACGAACTCTGGAAGGTCTCAGAAATGGACAAGCCCTGGACGGACTCTAGGACGGGCAACCAGTGAACAACTTCAGGGACCGGCAACCCCTGGATGGACTCAGGGATTCTGGTAGCGCGAACTCAGATTCTGGTAGCGCGAACCAGAGTTTAGGGTTAGGCCTAACAATAACTGGAACCCTCCGACAGTTGACAAGCAGAGAATCCAGTAACCGGCGGGCAAACTGGGGCACTGGCAGAAAGCTGGTGAGCTGAGCTCTCGGCACACACACGCTAAACAGTGGAGCCTTGGGGATGTTGGACTCACTAATGTCAGGGCCAGTTTCACACTCGCCCCATACCTCTTGCTCATTCATCCCTTAGCTCTATAGTTTTGCAGCTAATGCTACCTAGCTCCGTATGTGAGCACGCCGTGCCCGTAGCCTCCGTACCTGAGCAAGTGAGCTCCGTACCTAAGCATTTAGCATCGCCCAGCTCTGTAGCTGAGCACGCCGTGCCCGTAGCCTCTGTACCTGAGCAATGAGCTCCGCACATAAGCATTTAGCACCGCCCAGCTCCTTACCTGAGCACACCGCGCCTGTAGGCTCTGTACTTGAGCATTTAGCATCGCCTAGTTCCATACTTGCACACGCTGCACCCTTAAGCTCTGTACCTGAACAATTAAGCTCCATACCTGAGCATTTAGCGCCACCTAGCTTTGTACCTGAGCACGCCATGCTCATAGGCTTCGTACCTGAGCAAGTAAGCTCCGTACCTGAGCATTTAGTACCACCTAGTTACATACCTGAGCACACCGTGCTCATAAGCTCTGTACCTGAGCAAGTAAGCTTCGTTCCTGAGCATTTAGAGCTGCCTAGCTCTGTACCTGAGCACGCCACCCCCATAAGCTCCATACTTGAGCAAGTAAGCTTCATACCTGAGCATTTAGCGCTGCCCAGCTCCGTACCTGAGCATGCCATGATCGTAAGCTCCGTACTTGAGCATTTAGCGCCGCCAAGCTCCATACCTAAGCCTCGCACACTAGTTTCCCTACTGAGCAGCTAGTGTCGCCCAGCTCCATACCTGAGCTTGCAGCGCCCATTACTTTTTCTACTGATCAGCTAGCGCCACCCAGGTCCATACCTATGCTCCCCGGGCCTATTAGCACCATACCTGAGCACGTAAGCTCCGTACCTGAGCATTTAGCACCACCTAGGACCTAGCGTATTAGCGCCGTACCTGAGCACGTAAGCTCCGTACCTGAGCAGCTAGCGCTGCCAAGCTCCGTACCTGAGCAAGTTGGCTCAGTACCAATTCTCGTGCACCGGTCGCTACAGCCGACCCCTGCGCCACGACCGTTTGCATCACGGTTGTCACCATCCATTCATTTGACCAGGCGATTGGCACCAACCTTTCTCTTGGCTTTTGTTGGGTCGAGCTCCGCCCCTAAGCCAAATGTGCCGAGCTCCGCCCCTGAGCTGCTGATGCTGAGCTCTGCCACTGAGCCGCTAGTGCTGAGCTCCACCCCTGAGCCTCTCGTGGCTAGTCTCAATCCCGAGCCGAGCCCTGTAGCTGGCTTGTGTTGGTCTACATTCCCATTTGGCCCCTATCAGTAGGTGCCTGGCCTACTGGTGCCTCCCCGGATCTCATTTGTTTAACCCTGAGCACATTGGACAGGCTAGGGGAGGTTTTGGTCGCGCTTTTGGGGGGGTACTATCAGGGGTCACCCTTTGGTCGGTAGTGGCCAGGATTTGACCCTACATGGCAGCGTGAGCACCTGCTGCATGATCAAGCGTGCGTCAGCCCTTTTCGGGCTTTAATCATGTAAGTCGCGACACCTGTTCTTGAGCCTTTATAAACACACCTTTGGGCTCACACAGTGTCGCACCATTGCATTGGCAGCCCGACGCCACGTCCACGCTTGCACTGCCTCAACTTTGCCATGGCGTTCAGCGTTCACTCACTTTGTTCATTTGGTTTCAGGGACAGCAGTACGTCTGGAAGTTTGAAGACTCCCCGACTGGAGCATTTAGGAGATTGCTCTGTATTTAGGGTGGTAGTGATAGTGTAGGGCCAGTGTTTGTTTTATTTCTTGATGTTCATTTTTGCTGGCTCTTCCTTGTCGGCTTTTGAGTCTCACTTGTGGCTGCGAGACTCGTCCCTCCTTTCCCTCACTCACCAAGTCGCCTCCCTCCTTCTACTTCGCGATTGGGGGATTTCTTTTCCTTGCGCAATTGTGCTCTGAAGAGGACGCTGAGCCTTTAGAGTCTCGTCCTCTTCATTCCCCACGTTTTGAGTGTTTTTGTGGCACGTGCTAGCGGGAGCTCTGCTCGGGCTCTAACACTTTGCGCATCCACAGACTTGTACGCCGTTGGCGCAGCTGAGCCACATCATAAGTGGCTCTGTACACTTACCGTGGGTTTTCTTAATTGGTTTATTTTACTTTTGTTTTGGTGAATCTTTTCGTTTCTTGTAGTTATTTATATTTTGGTTCACCTATTCCATCTGAAGCTAACTGCGGTTGGGTCCCAAATTCCCTTTTTCTTTTTATTTCGTCATCATTTTAATATGGCGAACCATAACACAAAGAATGGTTAAAGAAGAATAAAGTTAATGTTTTGTGGAAGGGACCTGAAGTGAGCAGTTGATGTGAGGAAACCCACCAACATCCCAGAGCTGAAGCTGTTCTGTACGGAGGAATGGGCTAAAATTCCTCCAAGCTCGTGTGCAGGAATGATCAACAGTTACAGGAAACATTTAGTTGCAGTTATTGCTGCACAGGGGGGTCACACCAGATACTGAAAGCAAAGGGTCACATACTTTTGCCACTCACTAATATGTAATATTGGATTATTTTCGTCAATAAATAAATGACCAAGTATCATATTTTTGTCTTATTTGAACTACTGCTGAAGAATTGGATAAGGTAAGATGTTTTGTTATGTGCACCAAGCTAATATGCTGTAGTTCAGTAGCTATTGTGCAGAGATATTTTAGGGGCAATTGGCAGAAATTAACAGCAATAATGCACCCTCTTCCCCAAACACCCACCAATGCACCGTTTCAACTGCTTATATCTTGATAACATTTAAATCACAGTAAGCTTGTCAGATTTTTGGACCAGTCCAGATACATTACATGGAAAGAGAAGTTTATTTCATTTCTATATAATATTAGCAACAAAGCACATCTCCCTTGAAAACAAAATTTGCTCATATACTTTTCCTGATTAATAAGCAGTCCTGACCAAGGATCAGCTTTGCCTTTTAAGGTGAATATGAACAAAAATGGAAGACCAGTAGCCATAACATGAAGGCCTGCTATATGAATCCCTCGTGCTCATCATGCTCATTAGGCAGTTTATTAGAACAGACTTCGGATCAGCTGCTTGCATCTTCCATTTCCCTGCTAGAATTAATGTCTTTCCTCCGAAAGCAGTAGTCCTGTCACTTGCTACATTTGCAGTTCCAACTAAAAGCAGATCTGCAAAACCGGATCCTCAAAAAAAAAAAAAAACAGTGTCGTATAGAAAGCTCCATCCAACTGATACAGTTTAGATTTCGATACCTTTTTAGTGGTGGTGCACAGAATGGATATGTTGAAGGCATCCACAATCAATAGGCCTAACAAATCATCCTTACAACATTTTTCACTCCACTTTCACTTTTAATACCGCAGCGCATCAGTGACCTTATCTCAACAATAAGCACAAATAATGTTCATCTAACAGATTTATGCGGGACAGAAACAGCAAACCAACCAAATCTAAATCCTGCAAATAACACACTATGTATCAGATTCTGCAGCAGATCAGTGTAACACAGATATCAGGATTGGGTTTCTAATACTCACGTGTGGAAGCTCTTTCTGAAGAAAAGACAAAATGCAGCAGCAGAGCAGCTGGATCATAAATACAGAAAACAGAGCAAAGGATTCGCCCCAAAAATGATGGAGGATCCAGGAATTCCACAATAAAGTTACCGGAAAGGGGCCTCACTACAGCTTACTTGGAACTGATACTAACCAGCAGTGAGTCACTTCACCGCAGGTCTGGAGGATGTATATTAAACTTGTTATTGAGATATTTAAGACTTAACATCCTTAATGAACAAAAATCTCCTTCATTCTTCTTTGTTGAGATGAGTTCTGTTTTAAGGACATTTAAACATAAAACTACAATGAAGGAATTTTGTCTTGTAATGCTGCAAGGTTACTGATTCACTTTACTTTCTCTGAAAATGATTAAATAATATACAATATAAGATACAATATTTTATGTCCATATATAATATATGTAATGCAACTAAAGCCACACACTTACTAATACACACATGAAGCAATGATACCAGTAGTCAACAAGAACCATAGAATAACCAAACATGCAATGCATTCTAACACAGGCAAAATGAACACCACATTATTCAAGGAAGAATCCTAAGGTTTAATAACCAGGAGCGTTCTACCTCCAGGCAGGCTGGTTCATCAACAACTTCTTTTCAACTTTACACACTGGGTCATCTGCACACAAGAAGGAACCAGAGGGGTCGACCATGTCCCTTAATTTCTTTTGCGCACACATCATCACACAAGTAGAGAACCTAACATGGTACTGCTGCTCTAGAAAATCATCACTAATAGCAATAGGAACTGTTGCAAGATCAGTTTGAGTGCACGACTTACTATCTGCAATACATACAATTACATAAGCGCCACTGACAGCTAACTGTGAGCTAATAGCGATAGATATAGATTATAGGGGTGAAACTGCCTGCAATATCCATTCCACCATTTCCCTGCTAAGATTCACTTCTTTCCTCTGAAATCACAACAGCTGTACATGATAGTCCTGCCACTTGCCACATCTGTAGTTCCAACTATGAGCAGATCTGCAAAACCTTATCATCAGAAAACATGTTGTTGTGTCCTACATCAAGCTCCGTCCAACTCATACAGCACAGTTTTCTTTGCTTTTTTAGTGGCTGTGCACGGAATGGATATGTTGAAGATTCCGCAATTGATAACAAATCATCTTTACATCTGACATTTAAGTCATCAAGCTGCTCTAATGCCCTAACATGAGCATAAACTCTGCTGAATAAAACACTTTATTTGGTGGTGTGTTTAGGGTTGTTGTTATACTAGAAAGGTGCATGTATTAACGTATTTATTTCTTTCAATTCTGACCACTAACCCAGTCCTAAATGAAAAGAAAACCACACCTAACAACACAATGTTGCCATCACTATGCTTTACAGTAGCTATGGTGTGTTTTGGGTGGTGGCTGTGTTTAGATTTTTATTTAAGCCACAGAAGTTCAGTCTTGTTCTTATCTCACCATAAATCCTTTTATCATGTGGCATCAGATGCACAAATGATGTTTCATGTGCTCCCTCTTGGCTGTGTTACCTTCTGGTTCTTCCCTTTCTCGCTGTGCTGTTAGATAGTGCTGCCGGAGTCTCATGCTACTCTGACACAAATGTGTTCTGTTAGACTCTGTGTTCATAACATCACTAACTACATGTTCTGTTCTCTCTCCGAGTTCTTCTTCCAAGACCAGTTCCAGTCTTTTATCTGTTACACATGAGGACCCTAACACGCCCCCTGCTGAGTGAGGGTGTCATGCTACCAAAACTGTTACATGCTGAGGAAATGAGAACCTGCAGTGACTCTGTTTGCTGGAATAAATAATGCCAAGACTCACACTTTTTCAGTATTTTATAATGTTTATTATTTTATGTATTATATTCTATATACAGTGAAATGAGGTCATGTGGGACACTTTTTGGTAGCTCACTTTTCTAAACCTCACCTTGTGGTTGCAAACTTTCTAAAATTCTGAAGACTACCATATTTGTTCCTTTAAGAGTTTGGCATGGATCCCTGCTATACTTCTATAAAGAAAATCATTTGCCAAGTCAAGTACTTTAGAAACTTTGGACCTTCAAACACATCAAGAAACCCTACCTCACTCCAATGTCATGTTCAGGTAAAATGGGACAGCCGGAAAGCTAAAATGGGACAGTCAGTGAAGTTTAAAAGGACACCCAACAAATCGGCTGAATTTAAGAACAACTGTATTGCATTATTAAATTGTTAAATATATTCATCAGTAAATTAATTAATTCATAAATCTAGAGTTATTATCCATTACAAAATTAGCCTATAGAATAATACCACTTTAACCCTATTTGGAAACAACCTATGAATGAAAAAAACTATAACAAACACATGAACAAATTTCATTTAATTTCATTAACCTAAATCTGTACCCTACTAACCACACTATCTGTAAACATAACCCGGATCACCCATGATCCCATTTTCTTCACCACAGCTCTCATGGAACCACGCCCCACATTCTGCACAGGAGATCCGGTCCTCTGTAGCTTTGGGGTCACTTGTGTCTCCATAAGATAATTTGCAGGATTAAAAAAATATATGTACAAAATTGATAAAAAAAAAATACACTATATATCTTTATGTATGACTGGGTGGCAAACAATAGCATAGTTGTATGGCCCTTTTTGAGTCTTGGTTCTCCCAAGGTTTCTTCCTCATAAGTGGCATGGAGTTTTTCACTGCTACTGTCACACTAGGCTTGCTCAATTTGGGATTGACTTTAGATTTTAGAAGACTTTCCAATCTAAAATTGTAAAGTTGCTTTGAGACAATGCTCCATTGTAAAAAGCGCTATAGAAATAATTCTGACTTGACTTACAGTTTGTGAGATTGGTGGCCTCTTGGTAACTTCCCTGATCAATATCCTACTGGTTTGGTCATCCACTTTAGTGGGACGGCCCAGTTTAGGCAAGACATTGGTGGTGCCCAAACACTTTCCTCTTGACAGTTATAATGCAGAAATATGGCTGAAAAAGGTATATTTACAGTAGTACTCAGCTAAACATATGAAATAAAAATATTATTTGTATATTATTATAATATTATAAATGTACCAAAATTACATACATGTGCATGGCAAAAGTACGTGAACCTTTGCTTTCAGTATCTGGTGTGCCCCTTTTAGGAGCAATAACTGTAACTAAGCATTTCCAGTATCTGTTGATCAGTCCTGCACATCAGCTTGGATTCATTTGATTCCATTCCTCCGTACAGAACAGCTTCAGCTCTGAGATGTTGGTGGGTTTCATTACATGAACTGCTTCAACAACATTTCTTTTGGACTATGGACAGGACTTGGTGCAAGTGTTTAGAGCTGTTTGTTCACATCTCTAGATGTCCCTGGTTTGATTCCCAGTGCAGACATTGCCAGACTGGAGTTTGCATGTTCTCCAAGTGTCTGCATGGGTTTTCTCTGGGTACTCCGGTATCTCTAGCGGGGACCTCTGAACCTCCCAAGGAGGAGGATGCTCTTAATGGAGTTGTGTCTGATGAAGAACAGAAAGGAATGGTTTGTCATGAAGCACTCCTGTGGCCTGCTGCAGCAATAATGTACATGTAATGTAATGTAGAGGCCTGGAACAAAGAGCTCATGCCCATCTTACTCAGGGTGTCGTTCAATGAGTATTCCTCCTCCAGCCTAAATTTCAGTAAATATACATTGATGTCCAGATGGCAACGCATATGTCCCTGAGCCCAGTCCTTCAGCTTATCCACTGTCAGTTCTGCCTTCAACTGTTAAACATTTAATACAGACACTGTCAGTAACTGGTGGATCATTATTAATATATCGAGTGTTTCAGATGTTTAATGTATTTGTCTTATATCAAAAGATCTCATGACTTCTGTGTGTAGTATTAAGAAACTGATCTATGCAGTGTTTCATTACATAGTTTTGGCCAAACCGTGGCCTGTTTTTGAGAGTACATTAGTGTTTAGGTACACTCAGATCTTCTTCATTTCTGAATGGCTGCTTAAATCATCAATTGTCAAACATTTACGGAAGAAAGCATTTCTCTCTTAGACACTCAATGGCCACATTATTAGACACTCATGATGTTGTTTGTTGTACAGTCAGAAACTTTAGGTCACTTTGTTCAATAAACAATTTTTTTAAATTATGCATTAGTATCCGTTTCGGACTGCAGGACTCTGATGGTTTGAGAAATTTATGTTTGACCAAATGACCTATCATCGCCTAAAAACACCTGATCAGAGGTGAGTCAGTTCGGTATTTAAATACGGTATAGTTCATTGACAAAGAACTGCTGCTGGATCTTCAGCTTCTCTCTTGTATAAATTTTTGACTACAGTCCATCCTTTACACTGATGAGGAACATTTACAGTGGTGCTTGAAAGTTTGTGAACCCTTTAGAATTTTCTCTATTTCTGCATAAATATGACCTAAAACATCATAAGATTTTCATACAAATCCTAAAAATAGATTTAAAACTAATTTAAATATTAGTCAAAGACAACACAAGTAAACATGAAATGCAGCTTTTAAATGAAGGTGTTTATTATTAAGGGAGAAAAAAAATCCACACCTACATGGCCCTGTGTGAAAAAGTGATTGCCCCCCCTCGTTAAAACATAACTTAACTATGGTTTATCACACCTGAGTTCACTGTCTCTAGCCACACCCAAGCCTGCTAATTGCCACACCAGATCTCAATCACGATGTCACTTAAATCGGACCTGCCTGAGAATGTGAAGTACACCAAAAGATCCTTAAAAGCTACACATCATGCCGAGATCTAAAGAAATTCAGGAACAATTGAGAAAGAAAGTAATTGAGGTCTATCAGTCTGGAAAGGGTTATAAAGCCATTTCTAAAGCTTTGGGACTCCAGTGAACCACAGTGAGAGCCATTACCCACAAATGGAGAAGACATGGAACAGTGGTGAACCTTCCCAGGAGTGGCCGGCCAACCAAAATTAACTGAAGAGCGCAGCAACGACTCATACAAGAGGTCACAAAAGACCCCACAACAACATCCAAAGAACTGCAGGATTCACTTGCCTCAGTTAAGGTCAGTGTTCATGCCTCCACCATAAGAAAGAGACTGGGCAAAAATGGCCTGCATGGCAGAGTTCCAAGGTGAAAACCACTGCTGAGCAAAAAGAACATTAAAGCTGGTCTCAATTTTCCAGAAGGACATTTGGAAGGATGATCCATCAAGACTTTTGGGAAAAAATTTGTGGACTGATGAGACAAAAAGTTGAACTCTTTGGAAGGTGTGTGTCATATTACATCTGGCGTAAAAGTAATACAGCATTTCAGAAAAAGAACATTATAGCAACAGTAAAAAATGGGGGTGGTAGTGTGATGGTCTGGGGCTGTTTTGCTGCTTCAGGACCTGGAAGACTTGCTGTGATAAATGGAACTATGAATTCTGCTGTCTACCAAAAAATCCTGAAGGAGAATGTCCGACCATCTGTTCGTGACCTCAAGCTGAAACAAACTTGGGTTCTGCAGCAGAACAATGATCCAAAACACACCAGCAAGTCCAGCTCTGAACGGCTGAAGAAAAACAAAATGAAGACTTTGGAGTGGCCTAGTCAAAGTCCTGACCTGAATCCTATTGGGATGCTGTGGCATGACCTTAAAAAGGCCGTTCATGCTCGAAAACCCTCCAATGCAGCTGAATTACAACAATTCTGCAAAGATGAGTGGCCAAAATTCCTCCACAACGCTGTAAAAGACTCAATGCAAGTTATCACAAACGCTTGCTTGCAAATGTTGCTGCTAAGGGGCCCAACCAGTTATTAGGTTTAGGGGGCAATCAGTTTTTCACACAGGGCCATGTAGGTTTGGATTTTTTTTCTCCCTTAATAATAAACACCTTCTTTTTTTAATGCAATCACATCAAATAATTCAATTTATTCACTTTACATTGATCTCTATTGGGGGCCTCTGAACCTCCCGAGGAAGAGGATGCTCTTAGTGGAGTTGTGTTGGATGAAGAACAGAAAGGGATGGTCTGCTATGAAGAACTCCATGTTATAGCCACACATATATTTAAATCTCATAAAAGTAGCTGCTGCTGCCTCTGTACCTTTCTCATTAACCTCAATGAAGGCTTTATGGACGGCAGACGATACAGAAAGGCCTCCATCACTGCTCATCCCTGTCAGATCTGCAGCCTGGAACAGAGAGCTCATGCCCATCTTACTCAGAGTGTCTTTCAATGGGTATTCCTCCAGCAGGGTGAATTTCGGTAGACGCACAACAATCTTCACAAGATCATACATATCACCTTGAGTCCAATCCTTCAGCTTATCCACTGTCAGTTCTCTCTCCAGCTGGTAAACATAAATACAGACACTGTCAGTAACTGGTGGATCATTATTCATATATCAAGTATTTCAGATGTATGATATCACTTATATCCCTAGTATTGTGTAACAGATCTGGTGGCATTGGTGTAACAGCTCACAGCTCCAGAGTTCAATTCCCAGTTTGAACTCAACAGTTGTAGATTTTGCATGTTCTCCTCAGGTCTGTCTGCATACTCCATTTTCCTCCCACATTCCAAACATATGCATAAGGGCTCTCTAAAGATCTGTGTGTGTGTGTGTGTGTGTGTGTGTGTGTGTGTGTGTGTGTGTGTGTGTGTGTGTGTGAGTGTGTGAGTGTGTGCCCTGTGATGGATGCCACCCTGTCCAGTGTTGGTTCATGTGTTGAGCCCTGGGCTATCAGCTAGGCCTCGGCTCCCTCTCAGCTTGAACTTGGTACAGCAGGAATAAAAATGAATGAATGAAACTTTGTTTATGAAAGAAATGCTAGCTTTGTCTAAACTGTGACTTCTTCACAGAGTGTTTTTTTATTCTTTACTTTTTATTGCCTGTTTAAATAATCATTCATCAATCACTTCCAAAAAAGCATTTCTCTCATAGACTGTTAATGGCCACATTGTAACCTTGTTGGTACAGCTTGTACAGCTAGGAACTGTGGGTCATTTTGTTTCATAAACAATTTTATAAACGTTTGTTTCTGACCACAGGACCCCTGGATTTTGATAATAAGTTTTTCTAATGTTGTGACCTGGGTTTAAAACCCCAGTGCAGTAAAACCAGCATAGCACACAATCATGTCAGTGCCAGTGTTGGGAAAGATCCATCACCTCCAAGAACATTTCATCACTGTGATCCCATTCCACTGCAGAACAATGTGGGGTGACAGAGTATCAGATCAGTTTCTGTCTGTAATTGTTTACCTACAAAGTCATTTACATGGTGTAAATACCACATAGGTGTTCCTAATAAACTGATCAAATCTCTGTATCTGATAGAACTTTGTTTATCACGTGCTGTTTTGATAAACTCGTCACAATATTAACTGAAACCTCAGTGTATGTACAGCCACCACTCAAATAATGACCAAAGAGCAGCTTTAGGTTTAGAAATCAATAACTGAATGTAAAATCTAATCAATAATGATTAGGTTCTTAAAGGAAATGACAGCATCACATTTAATCACAACGCTTACTGATCCCAGAAGTTGAATCTGTTCATCTGCACATAGATTTTGTTGGAGAAATGTTTCGACACTCATCTGAGTGACTTCTTCAGTCTCAGCAGTTGGAAAACTTCCCCAATCTTATATACAGCACCTTTGCATAACGACTGGTACCAGCACCATTGCATAACAGTGGGACCGGTTATCAGTTTAATATGCAGATTGACATAGCCATTAACGACAATGGCCACGTGTGCCATTCACACAGGATTGGGGAAGGGCTGCGATGGCTCCGTTGTAAGATGGTGAGAGGTGTACTCTGGGGCCCCCTCCTCGGTTCAGGGATGGACGTTCCCTTTTTACAAAAATGGCTTCTTTTACTCCGCGTTCAAACCATCGTTACTCCCTATCAAGGATCTGCACGTCTTCATCCTACTGGCCTGCAGGTGCGTGTAAACTGCACAGTCCTGACCTAATGAAGTAGCTCTTCTATTTTTTTTACCATCCGTTTCGCCAGTGGCTGTTTGGTTTCCCCGATGTACAATTCCTGGCAATCCTCCCGGCACTTAACAGCGTACACTACATTACTCTGTTTGTGCTGGGGGACCCGATCCTTGGGGTGGACCAGTTTCTGGCGTAGCGTGTTTTGGGGTTTGAAAGCCACTGAGACGCGGTGTTTGGCAAAGATGTGTCTCAATTGTTCTGATGTTCCTGCCCACATATGGAATTCACCACTGGTTTAACGCTTAGACTGCGGTTTTGTTCTCCTCTCGTCGATCTTGCTGGAGGCACTGTTTGGTGGGCATCTTACCAACACGGCTTTGACAAAGGCCCCGTTCGGATAACCACATTTGCCCAGGGCCTGCTTAATGTGAGATTTCTTCTCTTTCTCTCGATTCTTGGCCGCTGTGTCAGTGGGGCACGCTGTCTGCTCAGTGGTGCCAGGGTCCTGATGACTCTCTAGTTTGTGCTCCAGTGGATGATGAGAGTCAAACCTTAAGTACTGATCCCGTATGTGTTTGGCTTACGGTAAACATCGCTTTCAATCATCTCCCATCTCCAATCACAACCCTCACAATCCAAGAAGCTAACCTGCCGTTCTTCACACATCCTCCCTGGTGAACTTAATGTGTTTGTCCACTGAGTTTGATGTGGTCGGTGAAATGTGGCCACTTCCTGAGATTTCATTTTAACCCAGGTGTCATCCACATATCTGAACCAATGGCTGGGTGGTGTTTTTCCTGAATAGGATCTTAGTGCCCTTCTTTTCCCTTTTTTCCACTTCTTCCATATACAGGTTGGCCACGATAGGTGAAAAACTGGGGAGCCCATGGCGCACCCATGTTTCTGCCTATAGTACTGCTCTCACCTTCTTGTACCCACTACCAGGATCTCGTTTCAGGGTCTCATAGGGTTAGTTAGTGTCTCTAAGGAGAGTCAATACTTTCTCATGATAGTCTGGTCCTGGTTTAGATAAAACAGTGCAACCTGCCTTTGTCCGCTGTAACGATGATGATTGTCATTATCTTTTACTGACATTCATGGTGTGGAGGCATTCCTTTACTCTCTCTGCTGATGTTGGATGGCAGTAGGCTTTGCCATTGCTAAGGCAGCTTGTGACTGAAACTTTCAATTTGCAGCAAGGTGTTCTGCTTCCATGTCCGCGATGTTGTTGTTTGCGGATTGCTGTTTCCGTGGCTGTAATCAGTTCCACTAGTGGTATTTGCCTCGGTGTCACAGCTAAAATTCAGCCCCTTAGCCAAGATGTCTTTCTCGTCCTGGGGTGAGTTGTCTGTCAGACAAGTTCTTCACCCACTTGTCCACATCCACAGGTTGTGGTCTTGTCCTCCGTCTCTCTTCCATTCTTTGAGAGTGTCATCCGTCTGCCCAGTGTCTCTGGCGTGCAGCAAGAAGATCGAAACTTCTTTTGCTGCCTAGTTTTAGACTTCTCATGTTGTGCTGCCTAGCCAGCCTTTTCTGTGAAGTTGATCACACGGTTGAAGGTGGTCTCGTCTAGACAAAGATGCAAGTCTCTGTCGGATGTGTTCCTCTCTCCTGACTTTCAAGCATCAATGGTAAAGTTGGTTTGCCTCACTCGTTTCATTCAGCGCACTTGGTTCTGTGCCTTCTACAGGATCTTGATAGCCCGATGGCCCTTTACTGAAGATTTCATTTGCAGACTCTTAGGAGTGATCCCATTCTGTCTGCATCTGAGGTTGATCTCAAGTGGTCCCTGTAATCAACCATCTTACGAGCCGTTTTGCTTCGTATTGTACGAGTTTAAGGCAATATTTGTCAAACTTTGAGACAAGTAAGCGGTCTTGATGCATGCTCAATGATCCAGGTAAGACAATCCCAGAAGTTGAATCTGTTCATCTGGACATAGATTTTGTTGGAGAAACGTTTCGTCACTCATCTAAGTTCAGTTTAATATGCAGATTGACATAGCCATTAACGACAATGGCCACGTGTGCCATTCACACCGTCCCAATCCTGTGTGAATGGCACACGTGGCCATTGTCGTTAATGGCTATGTCAATCTGCATATTAAACTGATCACCAGTCCCATTGTTATGCAATGGTGCTGGTACCAGTCCTTATGCAAAGGTGCTGTATATAAGATTGGGGAAGTTTTCCAACTGCTGAGACTGAAGAAGTCACTTAGATGAGTGACGAAACGTTTCTCCAAAAAAATCTATGTCCAGATGAACAGATTCAACTTCTGGGATTGTCTTACCTGGATCATTGAGCATGCATCAAGAACGCTTACTGAGGTTTTCATTCTAATCCTCCCCTTTCCCACTATTGTGCTGATCTCAACTAGCTTAGTTTCAACACCCAAGAAAATATTTATAAAGACTTCTATCTGCTACATTCCTGGTGTTGTCTGGCTCATTGACTGAGAACTTCTGGATCTTCAGCTTCTCTATTTCATAAACTGTTGACTACAGTCCATCCTTTACACTGATGAGGAGCATTTACCTATTATCTATAAAAGGTTTATAATCTGTTTCTGACCTTCTGGAGTGGATCAGATCCATCCTCAGTCTCATCAGGCAGAAGCACCATCATGATGAGCTCATCCTCTAAGTACGGTAACCCCAGCACCTGCAGCTTGTACTCAGGGACGTATTTGTAGGGGAATCTCTTGGTCTTACACATCATCTGCACCGGTCTCGTCTCATTCTAATGAACATACACAAATATGAACAAAAATGAAGTAATTTTGCAGAATGAGCTATGCAGAGCTCTGGACTTTATGTAACTCCCACCTGGTTTATCTTAAAAGGCATCTCCTCTGTGTCTTCAGTCTTAAAACCAAACTTCCAGCTCCCCATGAAGTAAATAGCGTTCACCAGGGAGAGTCGAGTCATTGAATTAACCGTCCCTGGTGTCAGAAGATCTTTGATTTTACCTAAAACAGGACAGATATTCCATGTAAGACCTGAGTATGTTCTGATCCACATCACCTCTGCATCATGTGCTTTATGCTGTAGATCTGAGAGGACATGTGCTGCCTAAAATGATCTCACTCTCAGTCTTCTCTTCCACCCAGAGGTTGATGAGCTTCCGTATCTCCTCAGACGCTTCAATGAAGTCGACTGGCTGCATGTCAGCTTCGTAGAACTTCAGAGTGGAGTCCACAAACTCCTGCAGCAAAAAACATACCAGAATATAAAAACAATATTACAACACGTGACTAAAAGCTCTCACAGTTAGAGCTTGTATGAATATAGTAATATAAGACTGGCCATTTTTGATTAGTGAGATCTTTTTTCTTGGTTATTCGGATGCTCAATATCTCAATATGCTCAATATCTGCTGAGGTACACATAGGTGGAAAAGCAGTGACCCATCATTACCATCACTGCAGTGACCTGGGTACGTGCCTTCTGTCCAAGTCATGAGTGACGTTCAGGCACAGTTAACTGCGTCTGAGGGAGGCAAGCAAACTTCTCTCCACAAAATGCCACCCAGAACCAACAATCGAACATGGGTATTACACCAAAAGTCCCGCAGTGCATCACATTTCTGCTATGCTCAAAACTAATTTCACCAGAGGCAGGTTAAGAGCCAGTGTGGCTCACATTTAGCACCAAGATATCTTTCATTAGGGAAACAATGTCTGAACAATGAGTCTCAGTGCTCCTCAGGCTGGGTCATGAGAGGCAGACCAAAAGAGTTCCTGCATTACAAAATGCTAATAATTACAGCTGCCTTCATCAGCTTCACTGATGACATCACATATGCACAAGTTTACTTTTGGGAAAAGACTTACAGGTAAGAAATTGAAGGTCTTCTCTCCATAGAGTCTGTTGGCCAGTCTGAGGATGTAGCAGCTTTGGGGGCTGTTGATCTCCGAGATGAGCTCTTTGAAATGTGTATGAACATCAGAGACTGAGCTGAAGGACAAGACCTGTAAAGATCAAGAGATTCATTAAGCAGTTGTTATTACCCAAACTGTGGATCATTTATATTGATATGTTTCTCTCTCTCTCTCCCTCTGGCTGTGATTCTCATTTAATCTCGTGATGCCCATTAAATGCTTGTTTCTTACTTTTGATGCCCACCTTGTACTTGTGTTTGCATATTTAGTGTAAATTTGTGTCTTGTGATCTTGTGGCTGAGAAGTGCTGTCTTGTTGCGTTATTGTGGTTCTCATTTTACATCCATTAATGAGAACTGTTTGGCTGGCATGGTTCTCATTTATTATTGATGGAGTTGCATCGTATTAATGTGCAGCTTTGATTCTTGTCCTTTTGGCATTCTGCTGAGCTTATTAGCCATACTTGCCAGTTCTGCATCAAGGATCGAGTTTATTGTGAATTGTGTTATCTTTAGGCCTTTACTGAGAGTGGATATATTTAGGCTTTTATAATTTCTCAGGTTAGTAGTGTCATGTCTGCCTCAGGTTATTATCTTTATTTAATTTTCCCACTTTTGTTTCTCCTTTACTCATTCTGCTATCCCAAACTTAGACTGGGATATAAAAGAATTTGGGGTCAGAATTTGTCCACAGTGTTTTCACTGCCACTATAAAGGTACTGAAAACTGAGCTTTGTTAAGTGGATGGAGGTTTTTATAGGACACTTATTTTTTCTAAGGATCTGGTTTGCAGATCAGGTTATAGTAGGAGGTTTGGCAAGTTCAGAGAACTACCACATACTGCTGCTGTATTTTCTGATGAAAGACATAAATCTTAGCAGGAAAATGGCCTTATAGAACACATGAGCAGCTGATCTGAAACCTGTACTTTGGTCATGGAGGATCTGCAGCCCTATGTCTTGCTATTAGTGGAAATTTTCTAGAGCAGCATTACCTGCTGTGTTCTTTAGACTGGGACAGAACATGTTGAAAAAATTAATCTAGATTGTGAATATGGGTTACGCTTGATCCATATTCCATTTTGTCAAGATTCATAATCCAACAAAAAAGGCAAAGTGGATCCTTGGTCAGGACTGCTTATGAATCAGGAAATGTATATCAGATTTAGTTTTTTAATGAGAATATTATACTGAACTGAAATAAACTGAAATAAACTTCTCTTTCATGTAATGTGTCTGAACTGATCTAAAAATCTGACAGTCTTACTGTGATGTTAATGTTGTCGGGGAATAAGCAGCTGAAACGGCGCCTTGGTGGGTATAGCCGGGAGAGTGGTTTGGGGAAGAGGGTGCCCTTTTTCTCCTAATTTTCCCCTCTGCCTCTAAATATCTTTGCACGGACCTGGTTCAGAACATTTATGACTGAGTTACCGAATATTATAGCATTTTGCAAATATAAACTTGTTCTACCTTAGCCATTTCTTCAGCAGTAGATCCTCGAGCTCCTAGGTAGATCATAGCAAGCGCAGCACTGATGCTCAGCGGGGAGAAGAACAGGTTTGTGTCCGGGCTGCTCTCACTCAGGGTCCGGTACAGATCCAGAGCGAAGGCATTGTTAGCCTGACTCAGACTCTCCATGCTGATACACAACAGAAAAAATGCACTTACGTGATCCAAATGTTAAATCTGCATGTTGTTGTACATCTGTTTGACTTTCTGTAGGAACCGTATCTCCAGATCACTTTCACTTTTAATACCGCAGTGCATCAGTAACCTTATCTCAACAATAGGCACAAATAATATTCATCTAACAGATTTATCCAACAAATCGAGTGGATGTGCTCTGTAATCTGCAAATAACATACTAACGGCATATCAGATCCTAGTGGTATCAGGATTGTGTTTCTAATACTCACGTATGGAAGCTCTGTCTGATGAAGAGAAGAACTGCTGCAGGAGCAGAGCAGCTGGTTCATAAATACAGAAAAACAGAGCACAGGATCCGCCCTAAACCACCGCAGGGTGATGGAGGATCCCGGAATTCCACAAGGTTTACTGGAAAGGGGGATCAATACAACGTACTTAGAACTGAAACTAAACAACAGTGAATCACTTCACCTAATTAGATTCAGGTCTGCAAGGTAACATGCTATTGAGATACAGTGGGGCCAAAAAGTATTTAGTCAGCCACTGATTGTGCAAGTTCTCCTATTTAAAAAGATGAGAGAGGTCTGAGATTTTCATCATAGCTACACTTCAACTATGAGAGACAAAATGAAAAAAAAAAAAAATCGAGGAAATCACATTGTAGGATTTTTAAAATATTTAATTGTAAATTCATGGTGGAAAATAAGTATTTGGTCAAAAATTTGGTCCAACTCAGTACTCAAAAAAAGCAAGATTTCTGGCTTCACAGACCTGTAACAACTTCTTTAAGAAGCTATTCTGTCCCTCCACTCGTTACCTGTATTTAATGGCACCTGTTTGACCTTGTTATCTGTATAAAAAACATCTGTCCACAGCCTCAAACAGTCAAGACTCCAAACTCAAGACCAAAGAGCTGTCAAAGGACACCAGGAAGAAAATTTGTAGACCTGCCACCAGGCTGGAAAGAGTGAATCTACAATAGGTAAGCAGATTGGT
This sequence comes from Ancistrus triradiatus, assembly GCA_025084515.1. Taxonomy (NCBI): domain Eukaryota; kingdom Metazoa; phylum Chordata; class Actinopteri; order Siluriformes; family Loricariidae; genus Ancistrus; species Ancistrus triradiatus. The sequence goes on along the minus strand of JAJAGP010006143.1, from coordinate 5,537 downwards.
GTGAATAAATCAACTGTGGGAGCAATTGTAAGACATACAAGACCACTGAGAATCTTCCTTGATCTGAAAGCTCCACACAAGATCTCATCCGTGGGCTCAAAATGATCATGAGAACGGTGAGCAAAAATCCCAGAACTACAAGAGGGACCTGATGAATGACCTGCAGAAGAGCTGGGACCCAAAGTAACAAAGGCTACCATCAGTAACACCACTACGCCGAAAGAGAGATCAGATTTTGCAGTGCCAGGCGCGTGTCCCCCTGCTTAAGCCAGTACATGTCCAGGCCCATCTGCAGTTTGCCAGAGAGCAAATGGATGATCCAGAAGAGGATTGGAGAAAATATCATGTGGTCAGATGAAACCAAAATAAACTTTTTGGTAAAAAAAACTCAACTGGAGGAAAAAAGATGCTGAGTCGCATCCCAAGAAACACCATACCTACTGTGATGAAGCATCTGGGGTGGGAAAACATCACACTTTGGGGCTGTTTTTCTGCAGAGGGGACAGAACGACTGATCCGTGTTAAGGGAAGAATGAACGGGGCCATGTATCGTGAGATTTTGAGCCAAAACCTCCTTCCATCACTGAGAGTATTGAAGATGGAACGTGGCTGGGTCTTCCAGCATGACAATGATCCCAAACACACCGCTCGGGCAACAAAGGAGTGGCTCCATAAAAAGCATTTCAAGGTCCTGGAGTGGCATAGCCAGTCTCCAGACCTCAACCCCATAGAAAATTTGTGGAGGGAGTTGAAAGTCCGTGTTGCCCCAAAACATCACTGCTCTAGAGGAGATCTGCATGGAGGAATGGGCCATAATACCAACTACAGTGTTTGCAAACCTGGTGAAGACTTACAGGAAATGTTTGACTTCTGTCATTGCCAACAAAGGTTATGTTACAAAGTACTGAGTTAAACCAAATTTATTGACCAAATACTTATTTTCCACCATAATTTACAATTAAATTCTTTAAAAATCCTACAATGTGATTTCCTGGATTTTTTTTCTTATTTAGTCTCTCATAGTTGAAGTGTAGCTATGATGAAAATTACAGACCGAATTTGCACAATCAGTGGCTGACTAAATACTTTTTGGCCCCACTGTATGTGAGACTTAACATCCTGAAACCATGAACAAAAATCTCTTTTATCTTTCTTTGTTAAAATGAGTTCTGTTTAAAGTGAGTAAAATGAGTTTGTTAAAATGCGTTCTGACATTTAAAGATAAACCTAAAATTAAGGAATTCTGTCTTGCAATGCTGCAAGTGTTACTGATTCACTTTACTTTCTCCGAATCTGTTCTTGATAACACTAAACCCTTTCATCTGAATAACAGTGGTGTTATTGAGAAAGCAGCTACCTTGTTTTCTACTTAATTTATTTTTTCTATTGACAATTAAGAATACATTTGTGAGGTTTGGGCAGACTGGGCTCTGCAATGGATCTATACCTGCAACTTGTTCCACCGGCTGAGGGATTGGAGACACACGCAGGGAGTAGATCAGAATGAAGACTATATTTATTACAAAACAGACAAAAACAATGGAACACTACAAGCACGGATAGCAAAAAGACGAGACGAGGCAAAGAAAACGGAAACGAAAAATGATGGCGAGACAAGGTAGGTACGTGATGAACAATGGCTTAGAATAACGACAGGTGACTTGATTGAAAAGGTAGAAGTGAGAGATGAGCTAGAAACGAGGGCTCGGAACAGGCACTGGCATGGATGGCATGGATGGCTTTGGTACAGCCAATGGAATGGACAACCTCAGCACAGGGACCAGAACGGACGACCTCGGCACAGGCACGGATGAACTCGGCCTGGGCACTGGAACGGATGACCTTGGCACAGGCTCTCAGAAAAGTGACTATGGCACAGGCACTGGGACGGACGATCTTGACGCAGGCACTGGGATGGACGACCTTGGTGCAGGCATTGGGATGGGCAACCTAGGTGCAGGCACTGGGACGAAAAACCTTGGCGCAGGCACTGGAATGGGAGACCTCGGTACAATCTCCGGGATAGACGACCTCTGGGCAGTCACTGTCATAGGCCACCTCTGAATGATCTGGGGCATGAATGCCTCTGGATGGTCACAAGCTTAGATGACTTCTGGAAGGTCTCGGGCATAGGTGACCTCTGGAAAGTCTCGGACACAGATGAGTTCTGAAGTGAATCGGGCATAGACCACCTCGGAATAGTCTGGGGCATAGATGCCCTTGTAACGGTCTTGGGCATAAACGACCTCGGAATGGTCTCAGACATAGACGAACTCTGGAAGGTCTCAGAAATGGACAAGCCCTGGACAGACTCTGGGATGGGCAACCAGTGAACGAACTCAGGGACCGGAAACCAGTGGACAGACACAAGGACCGGAGACCCCTGGACGGACTCAGGGACGGGCGACACCTGAATGGACTCAGGGACAGGCGACCCTAAACCAGATTCCGGTACCGCAAACCAGAGGTTAGGGTTAGGCCTAACAATAATTGGAACCCTCTGACAGTCGATAAGCAAAGAATCCAGCAACCGGCAGGCAAGCTGGGGCACTGGCAGAAAGCTGGTGAGCTTAGACCTCGGCATACACACGCTAAACAGTGGAGCCTCAGGAATGTTGGGCTCCGTACCTGAGCAAGTGAGCTCCGTACCTAAGCATTTAGCACTGCCCAGCTCCGTACCTGAGCACGCCGCGCCTCTAGGCTCTGTACCTGAGCATTTAGCGGCGCCCAGCTCCATACATGCACACACCGCACCCGTAAGCTCTGTACGTCAACAATTAAGCTCCATACCTGAGCATTTAGCGCCACCTAGCACCTAGCGTATTAGCGCCGTACCTGAGCACGTAAGCTCTCTACCTGAGCAGCTAGCGCTGCCAAGCTCCGTACCTGAGCAAGTTGGCTCAGTACCAATTCTCGTGCACTGGTCGCTACAGCCGACCCCTGCGCCACGACCGTTTGCATCATGGTTGTCACCATCCATTCATTTGACCAGGCGATTGGCACCAACCTTTCTCTTGGCTCTTGTTGGGTCGAGCTCCGCGCCTAAGCCACCTGTGCCGAGCTCCGCCCCTGAGCTGCCAATGCTGAGCTCTGCCACTGAGCCGCCAAGTATCATATTTTTGTCTTATTTGAACTACTGCTGAAGAAATGGATAAATTAAGATGTTTTGTTATGTGCACCAAGCTAAAATGCTGTAGCTCAGTAGCTATTGTGCAGAGATATTTTAGGGGCAATTGGTGGAAATTAAGAGCAATAGTACTCCCTCTTCCCCAAACACCCACCAATGCACCGTTTCAACTGCTTATATCCTGATAACGTTTAAATCACAATAAGCTTGTCAGATTTTTGTACCAGTCCAGATACATTACATGGAAAGAGAAGTTTATTTCAATTTTATATAATATCATATATATGAATCCCTCATGCTCATCATGCTCATTAGGCAGTTTATTAGAACAGACTTCGGATCAGCTGCTTGCATCTTCCATTTCCCTGCTAGAATTAATGTCTTTCCTCCGAAAGCAGTAGTCCTGTCACTTGCTACATTTGCAGTTCCAACTAAAAGCAGATCTGCAAAACCGGATCCTCAAAAAAAAAACAGTGTCGTATAGAAAGCTCCATCCAACTGATACAGTTTAGATTTCGATACCTTTTTAGTGGTGGTGCACAGACTGGATATGTTGATGGCATCCACAATCAATAGGCCTAACAAATCATCCTTACAACATTTTTCACGCTGAAGTGTTTGAGGAAAGGGACAGGGACTAAATTCCCAGTCAGGACAAGCTTCAAACGAAGAAAAAAGCCAAATGAACAAATCAAAATAACAAATAGTGCCATGAAGGAAGGAGTGGTGCTTAGAAACCCCAGCTATGGCACATCTTACTTACTGACCTGTTTGGGCGACACAGCCACCGTAACCAAACGCATGATGAGCCCCCAAATTCTGTTATGTCCCAGTCTAGGGTCAAAGGAAAAAGGAGAGAGAGGAAGGAGAGTGGAACAATTAAAATAACATAATAATCTGAGACATACACAACATTAGTATTCTGATAAATTATAAATGACTTAATGCAACCACTCTCAGTAGGCGCATCAAGGTCTAGAAGTAACACAAGCCACATTAAACCCGATCCTAGATGCAGAAGTGGCAAAAACATCACTAATAAGCACAGCAGAATGCCAAAAGCACACGGATGGGAGCCGCAGAAAACTCCAGACAAATAACGTATGCGTCATAAGCAAAATACAAGCGCTTAATGGGAATCACACATCCAATATGCACATGCGATCAGAAGAGAGGGTCCAAAGTGAGGATTAAGGCAAGCATCAAAGCAAGCCAGCATCCACGATGAGAATCAAGCCAGCATGAAGCACAAGTATAAAGCCCAGAATAAATCAAACCACTGCTCTCGCATGCTGGCTTAGGATGGTGGAACAATAGTGATGTCAGCATGCCACTCAACCAGCACTGGCTCATGTGATGTGCCCAAAGACACACACACACACACACACACACACACACACACACACACACACACATACACACACACACACAGGAAGGAGGCAAACACTTTTTCACACCACTGTATTGGACACTTTAGGGAGACTTTACGCATATCTTTGGAATGGGGAAGGAAATTGGATATCCCTGAAAACCCACGCAGGTACGGGTTCACAAACTTTCAAGCAACATTGTGCATACACTTCCCAGCTATTTGTATACATTATAACCCTCAACATCAGTGGAAATATTTTTTTTTAATTCTGATCAATTATTAAAATGCAATTAACAAAACACTTTGGAGCCATTATAAACCATTATAACCATTATAAACATTCTCAGGTACAGCCAATCACCAACTTCCAGATCATAAACCAGGATAATTTGCCCCCACCTGACATCAACTGTAGTGGTTTTTGATTATTTCAGAATAAAACTTTCAGTTGGCATATTCAGTATTCAGTCATTATTAATATATCAAGTATTTCAGATGTATTTAATGTATTTTTCTTATGTTAAAAGACCTCATGACTTCTGTCTCTAGTTTTAAGAAACTGATTTATGCAGTGTTTCATTATAAGAGCAGGATTTTTACATAGTTTTGGCCAAACTGTGGCTTGTTTTTGAGAGTTGGTTAATTTTTCTGTTCACTCAGATCTTCTTCATTTCTGAATGGCTGTTTAAATCATCAATTGTCAAACATTTACGAAAGAAAGCATTTCTCTCTTAGACACTCACTGGCCACATTATTAGACACTCATGATGTTGTTTGTTGTACAGTCAGAAACTTTAGGTCACTTTGTTCAATAAACAGTTTATTTTAATTATTCATTAGCGAGGATCTGGCAACCCAGACTGATCTGCGGTTGCACACAGGACGCCGTTTCGTAGCTGCTAGCAGCTTTTACCTTTGATATATTTTAATTCCCGATCGCATCTGTATCTTATATAATCGTATATATAGTAGGTTTTTACAACATCTTAATCATTTTATTCTCGTACCGGCGGATTATATTTTTTTGCCGCTAATCGT